>CAUZXS010002952.1:12500-177500 GCA_963585895.1 Sepioteuthis lessoniana | reverse complement strand
GGAAGATAAGTGGGTTTATACCGTTTCAAAGTGTTTATGCAAAAGTGAATGTAATAACGCGATTTGAATTCGAACTCCGTTATTTCGAGTCATCAGTGCAGTACTTTAACCATTACGCCAAATGAAATTAAAAAAATAAATTTATAAGGCAAGTATGAATTTACCTAACCCCTCCATTATAGGCAGGATGCGAAGCAAGGTAAAATTTCTAGCAGGGTACTGATTGTTTTTCTGGTTGGCGTATCAAGGCTAAAGAGTCAAGTCTGTCTAGATCGGAACTACGCTCTGCTACCAGTTCGAGTCTCATTGGGTGCCCCTTTCATATGGCCTTGTGCCACATCTAAGCAAAAAGCTTAGTAAATTTCTAAAGAGTCAAGTCTGTCCTACTATTAACTCATCGCTGTGGTTAAGAAGAGACAGATTTTATGCCTGTTCCAAAGGCATTAGCACGAAGTGAAGGGCAAAAAAGCTTCATCAAAGATTTAAACTCAGCTTGTCGCGTGATAATAGTTTCGTCACACGCCTTCACATTAGGATTGTAAGGCAGCAAATACGAAGTGGGTTAAAAATATCGAGTCTCCGGCTTTATTTACCAAGATATGAATGAATAATGAATAAAACGTTACATTCTTTCCAAACATTCTTTTTGTTGTGACACATACATATTCTAGGATGTTTTCAATTAGCTGAAACACCTTTGAAAGGCCTCTTTTAAGCTGAATCGTCGAACTTTATTTTAATTTCTTCTACGTTCTCAGATCTTTCCAGTGAGAGAAATTTTCTGTTTAGGAACCAAAAAATGTTATACAGGGTTATGAAGTCTGGAGAGTGCTGCACTCACACAGTTCTGTGTCTCATCAATCAAAAACTTTTGCTCAAATCAAATGAATACTGGCTTCATATTCCTTTTTAATTGGTACAGAATTATATCTTAAAAACATATGTTGTCCAGTCGGCTGGGGCTGTAGAATACATCGACTGCACCTCTGCAGAGGGGTAAGACCCCCACCTGGACATGAGACTAAACAATCTAATGATGAGGTTCCAGTAATGTTGAAGTTTTGGGGAATGTGGAGCACCCCTTCATTGATATTGCTTCCAGGTCCACTCTGGCCTGGAATGGTAGTACCTGACAGGGTCCTATCTATGGGTTAAATAGAACTAAACTGCTTACTTATGCTAAAATGAATTGTTTGAATTATAACTGATTGACAAAACTGAATAGTTTGAAATAGAAATGTTTTTGACAATTAAACTGTTTACTTAGATTTAAAATGGGTGCTTATGCTAAACTGAATTGTTTGAAATGGAACTGTTTTTGACATTGAAACTCAACTTACACTAAACTAAATTGTTTAATGTAGAACTGTTTTGACATCTAACTGCGAGTAAACAAAATCTGTACTTATACTAAACGGAATTGGCTGAATTAGAACTGTTTGACTAAACTGAATAGCTTGAAATAGAAATGTTTTTGACAATTAAACTGTGTACTCATGCGAAACTGAATTGTTTGAAATAGAACTGACCACCTGCATAAAAATGGTTTTGGCATTAAATAACCTACAAAGGGTGATAACACAACCAACCAAACAACCAACCAACCGATCAACCTACAAACATGAATACACATCCTGATCAAGTATTCTGTTTCATTAGAAAGACAAATGAAACTAAATAAAAACGTATATAAAAAAAATTAACTTATTTTATTTCAATTGATTTTTATATGAAATTTTTGATCGGATTGCTTTTAAAACATTTGAGAATAAAACAATAATATTAGAAATCAATAACACCAAATAATCATTTATTAAACCTGGTTTTGTTAAAACCTGTATGCAAATTATCCACGTGCGGCGCGCCTCTGGGCCGGCCGTCTGGCATTTGTGCCTAACGGTTATTTGCTTACGATGACACCTTGGCCTCAGGGAGCCGTCTCTTCCGGTTTTTGCCTGTTTGCAGGACTAAATTTGGTGGAATTAGGGACAAGCAAAGATTCAAATTGTAATTAGCCTTTGTGTTGCCTGGCTTTGTGCTGGGGATAGGTGGCACAGATGAATATCCCCCTTCTCGGTTTTCCGGGGGGAGCTTTGACATTCGTTCTGAGTGACCAGAACTAATGACAAGTAAAAATTCATATTGCACTTGTCCTTTTAACTGGGTGAATCATAGACAAGCAGAGATTCACATTGCACTAAGTGAATTAATGATAAGCAATGACCCCCCTCCCCATTGCATCGGTCTGGGAGTCGCTGGGCTAGGACACACTTCGGTCGGCCGTGCGGCCCGGTACACGGATCAGGTTGGGTGTATCCTGGTTCCGATACAGTCAGTCGAGGCCGTCTGACATGAATTCCGGGAAGCCGGCATTCATGTCTCGTTCGCTAAAACCGGTACTCCTTGAGTCTCAGGAGCCGTCCCTCCAGGCTCTTACCCGCTCTGGAGGGTCTAGGTGTATAACCTGGAGTCTGAGGCGCCACTTTTTAAGGGAATGCCAACGGGACTCAGGGTATTTTTGGAATCGCCGAGCGTATGTGGGCTACAGTCCAGCGCCTCGTTCCCACATTTAAAAAGGTCATATGTGGGGCGCTCGAAAAATTCTAAGTCTCGGCTCATGCAAAACCTTCCCTCCTCAGTTTAAAAAAGACTTCGTGTCAAATCCTACCTGGTGGGAGGTACGGATAAATACCAATTACAGGTAAGACCCCCTCTACTGTTCTTGCTATGATACTAACTGCATCTGATAGTGAGGATCCAGTCTCAGAGGTTTGGCAAATGTGAAGTACTTCTTCATAGCCATTACTCCCAGGTCCACTCTAACCTGGAGTGGTAGTACTTGTTAGAGTCCTATCTATGAGCTAAGTAGAGTGTCCTGATATAACAATAAACTGCATCTGATGAGGAGGCTTTGGAGAAAGTGGAGGACCCCTTCTCTGCCATTACTCCCAGATCAACTCCGATCTGGAGTGGTAGTAACTATTAGGATTGTTGTCTGAATATTTATCACTGCCTCCTACCCGACAGAATTTGACACAAGGTCTTTTCTATTGTGGGGATTAGGGGGATGGGGGAAGTCGGGTACAAGCCGAGATTCGTGCCCTGCTGGACTATGTTGGTCATAGGCTCACTTGGATTTTAGTCAAGTGTTTTTTTTATTTGGATTTCGCCGTGTTTTTCTTTATTTTCCCTTCTTTTTCTTGTTATATACACACAGACAGATAGATGGTGTAATGGTTAAAGCGATGGACTGCGAAAATGTAGGAACCGAGTTCGTACTCCAATCGTGCTATTACGTTCACTTTCGGGCAAATACCCTAGGGAAAGGTATGAACCCCCTTATCCTCCCAGCTATGGGTTAAATAGTACCACTACTGTTCTTCTAGGAGAATGGCTTTGGTATTAAATAACCTACCAAGTTTGATATGCCATTAAATAAAGAAACCAAACCAAGACAGACAGATAGATCATCATCATTCCGTTTCGTGTGCATTGACATGGAGGCCAATGCCTGCGGCAGCTCGTTTCAGACTATGCCGGAGGGTTTCGGCTTGGGCGGGTAAATTTGCTAGAATCGCTATGTCATCGGCGTAGTCGGCGTCGGTAATTCTTTTTGCGGGGTACCTTCTGCTTCTTTTCTTTGTCAGCTCGAAACCGTTTTCTTGGATTTTATCGATCGATGTTCTAAACACGTAGTCTAGACTGATCATAAAGAGGTATGGGGCAAGTGTGTCTCCTTGCAGTACTCCAGCTACAATGTCGAAGTAGTCTGTGTCTCCAGATAGATAGATTGATAGATAGAAAAAGATTTTGATTAGAACTGACTGATTGATGGATATAAGATGATTGGTATAGTTTTGAACAAACTTAGATAGATAGATAGATAGATAGATAGATCCAGTCTCCATTTTTATGCTTTGCCCAACGTCAGAAAACATGGAGAACCAGAAATATAATTCTTACACATTAGTCCATAACTTGTGCATTGGTGCAAAGTGAGCGCTAGAACTATTCTATTATTCAGAATTTTGTATTCGTATTTATGTCTGTGTAGGTTGGACCTAGGATTAGAGCCAAACAGAAACTTCCTGGAAGCTGATCTTTTTGCATGGCTATTGACTTGACCACATTTTCCTACGTAAATTTGACCTTTGAGGTCATCAATTCGAAAAAGAGGCTGTTCCAGACCAAACCGTATAACACAGGCACATCTCATAAATGCTGGGATAGATGAAGTCAGATCGATGCTTTCGTGTGGTCAACTATGTGTTGGATGTTCGCAAATAATGGGAAAAAACATATTTACGAAAAAAAAAAAAAGAGAAAAGGACAATCAGAATGTTTTTTTGTTTAAACTCTTTCTTTGAATCATTAAGACATGTTAACATTTTAATATCAATCTCCGTCTTTTTCTATCTATCTATCTATCTTGCTCTATTCCTATCTATCTATCTATCTATCTATTTAATAGCCTTCCATCTGTCTTTATTCATATCTATCTCAGTCAATTCCTACGTGCCTATCCTTATCTATCTATCTATCTATCTATCTCTGTTCTTATCTATCTATCTATCTTGCTCTATTCCTATCTATCTATCTATCTATCTATCTGATAGTCTTCCATCTGTCTTCATTCATATCTATCTCAGTCTATTCCTACGTGCCTATCCTTATCTATCTATCTATCTATCTATCTATCTATCTATCTATCTATCTATCTATCTATCTATCTATCTATCTCTGTTCTTATCTATCTATCTATCTATCTATCTGATAGTTGTCCGTCTATCTTTGTTCATATCTTTGTTAGTCTATTCCTACGTATCTTTCTTTCTTTCTTTCTTGATTAATCTATCTATCTATCTATCTATGTGTAAAATCATGCTGAATTTTATCTATTAGATTTATCTCATTAAAAATTTGCTTCGTATCTTTTCGTTAATATGCAATGCAGAATATGTTTTGCAGTGCAGATGTATGAATGGGTCAGCGCGTGTACGCAAATACGCAGATATAACCATGAAGCTGTGCCTGCCGATGTGACCAGGGAGCTGAAAGAAAATAATGAAGTAAAATTGATTGCAGCAAATTGGTTTGAATTCAATCTGAAATATTAAAAAAACAAAAACTCTTCAGACCCCACCACACACATACACACTCAAAAAATTCGTTTTTAATGACTTGGATTGTTTCAGAGTAAACAACTTTTATTTGTTTTAAGCATTTCGATAAATACACAAAAACAAAAAATAACATTTTAAATCTACCCTCTCTCTCTCTCTCTCTATATATATATATATATATATATATATGTATATATATATAATAAATATATGTTAGATATATATATTTAATCTATGGAATTTAGACTGCGACCCCTGGGTTTCCACATTCATCAGGCGGTTAAGAAAATGAAAAAAATCGAAAATCGAAAGAATGCAGTCAAAAAACCGTTGGGATTTTGTAGGAATCTTTACGTCTGATTGTAAGTTTCTTTCTTTTGTTTCTTTGTTTTTTTTAATGGCATATCAACCTTCTTAGGTTATTTAATGCCAAATCTATTCTCCTAGAAGAACAGTAGTAGTACTATTTAACCCATAGATGGGAGGATAAGGGGGTTCATACCTTTCCCAAGGGTATTTGCCCGAAAGTGAACGTTATAGCGCGACTGGAATACGAACTTGCGTACTACGATTCCGCAGTCCATTGCTTTAACCGTTACACCACGAGTACATCCCCGTGTGATTGTAAGTGTGTGAATGTATGTGAGTGTGTGTATGTGTGTGAGTGTGTGAATGTGTGTGGGTGTGTGCGTATGTTTGTGTGGGTTCTAGTTGCGTATTATTGTCTATATGTGTGGGTATAAGTGAAGGTACAAACACAGTGCATTGTTTTAACCGGATATAAATTCGTCGGTGTATCTTATTTTTTGCTACAGAAATAAAATAATGTAGTAAAATATATTATATTATAGCTCTATCCTAGATATTGAGCACTCACCATATTATATTGCACTTGGTTCAACACAAACCCACAAAGTCATTTACTGACAACCAAGACTGTTAAAATATATATATATATATATATATAAGTGTGTGTATGCGTGTATGTATATGTATATCATATTTACCAACCCCTCCGCTCGGGCAGGATGTGACACAAGGTCAATTTTTAAGCGAAGTTTAACAGGTTTGAATTCAGAGTTTTCCTTCTCCTAAACTAGTTGCCTCACCAAAGCTGAAGAACCTAGTCTGCCCAACTATTTACCCTTAGCTGGAGGGGGAATAATTGGATTCATACCTTTCCCAGGGGTATTAGTGCTATGTGAAATACAATTAGTCTCGGCCAGGATTTGAACTCGTGTCGCCGTGTCCATTTCCTAGAACGGTAACCATTACACCACTATCAATCTATATGTGTAGATATATTTTTATGTGCATATATATATATGTATGTATCCATATAAATGAATATATATGTACGGGAGTGTCGGTGTATGAATTTTTTTACTTATATGCAGAGATGCAATAGATGTATTCTACAGCCAGATCATTGGCGAACACTCTACCCACTGGGCCAATGAGCCGGTTAAGTACACCTTAATTTTTCAAAATACAAAAGTTAATTCTCACATATTATTTATCAAGTGGAACATTTCACAATAAAAAGTGTGATAGCAGAGATTCCCTCGATTCTCTCTCCTCCACACACGTACAATCCCAGCGATCGTTATGGACAAATTCTCTAGGCGGCATCCAGTGTCTGCGCAGAACTGGTGAATATTTGTGATTTGAAAGCCGCACAGATGAACGTACAACATTGTCTAATCCGGTAAGATAAGTTTCCGAATTCGAACTGAACCATAACGCCGGGGAAGTAACCAAAAATATTTGTGGGGCGAAAGGTGAAAGCGCAATTGATTACAGTACAGTAACCAAACAGGTCAAGAAATTTCGTTCAGGTTACTAGAATGTCGACAATCAAGCAAGGTTACGTAAGTCTAAAACCGTGGATTTCAAGCCATGGAAGTAAATCTCGCAAGTTGCACTCGGAGAGTATCAGGTGAGCCAGAGGATTTCACAATCCAGTATGACTCGTCACCTTCCCGATGACCTTGACGGCAGAATCATTCGGAGATGCCGAAATTAGCTGAATTTAACAAAATATTGCAAAACTTTTAAATCGCCTTTGCGCATTATAGGGATAATAAAATTCATAAAAACTTTGATTTGGGAATGTCCTCGTGTTGTAATAGTTAAGTCGCTGAACTGCAGAATCGTAGTAAGCGAGTTCGAATGTCGGTCATGCTATTACGTTCACTTGAACCCCTTATCTTCCTAGCTATGGTTAAAGAGCACCACCCCTGTTCTTCTAGAAGGATTGATGGCTTTGGCATTGAATAATCCATGAAGGTTGATATGCCATTAAACAAAGAAATCGAACCATAATTTTAGTAATATACCAAAGTTTTATTTGATGATTTTAAAATAGTCTTAACCATTACATATTATTTGCTTTTATTTTATGGAATATGAAGAAAATACCAGGCCAAAACTGTAAGACGATTTCAAAACCATTTAGTGCTGGTCCTTTAGTAACCTCAGGAAATTTAAACAAATGTTAATTCTTGAAACATATATTTGACAATATAATTCCCTGTTCGCTTTTCATATGGCAAACACGAAAGTAAAATTCCAGTTCATATAATATAGACAATTATTATGAATCGTAGACAAAGTTAGGTAACGTCATTATCTTAACTATTTATGGTATTGATTGCATTTTCCAAAGTCGTTCAATACTTAAGTACATACAGTATTAATTTGGTTGGTTGTTTGGGTTTTATGGCATATCAACCTTTGTAGATTATTCAAAGCCAAATCCATTTTTATGCAAATAGTCAACTCTATTTCAAACAATTCAATCTAGCATGAGTACACAGTTTAATTGTCAAAAACATTTCTATTTCAAGCTATTCAGTTTATTCAGACAGTTCTAATTCAGCTAATTCCGTTTAGTATTAGTACAGATTTTGTTTACACACAGTTAAATGTCAAAACAGTTCTATATTAAACAATTCAGTTTAGTGTATGTACAGTTTCAATGTGAAAAACAGTACCATTTCAAACAATTCAGTTTAGCATAAGCATGCATTTTACATCTCAGTACAGTTTAATTGTCCAAAACATTTCTATTTCAAGCTATTCAGTTTAGTCAAACAATTCAGTTTAGCATAAGTATGCTCTTCTATTTAACCCATAAATAGGGCCCTATCAGGTGCTATCATTCCGGGCCAGAGTGGACCTGGGTGCCATGGCAATGAAGGGATGCTCTACATTCACTAAAGCTCCAGCATCACTGGAACCTCAGCATCAGATTGTTTAGTATCATATTCCGGACACTCATTGGGTAGGGGTTTTACCACTATGCAGAGGTGTTGTCGGTGTATTCTAAAGCCCCAGCCGATTGGGCAAATTAATTCTTGAAACATAATTGACAATATAATTCCGTGTACTCTTTTCATATTGAACGCATCGGAAACTAACAAAGATATTTGTTAAATAATTCCCAAAATCCTTTAACTTGACTTCAATAAGTATCATAAAAAAAGGTGCTCGTGGTATAATGGTTATCGTCGTAGGAAGTGGACACGGCGACACGAGTTCAAATCCTGGACGAGGCTGATTACATTTCACATAGCACTAATACCCTTGGGAAAGGTATGAATCCAAATATTCTCCTTCCAGCTATGGATAAATTGTAGGACAGAATGGGTTCTTAGCCTTGGTGAGGCAACTAGTCTAGGAGAAGGAAAACTCTGAATTCAAACCTGTTAAACTGCTTAAAAAAATTGACCTTGTGTCATATCTTGCCCGAACGGAGGGGTTGGTAAATATGATCATAAAAAAAGGCTGACTAAACTGTGGTCTCCAATGGAATTCTGAACTCACTACCATCTATTTCTTAAAAAAATAATAATCTTCAAATTCTTAACAAAAATATGACGTATCATGAAATCTTTTCTCCTCTCAGAGACAATCTTTTCGTGTAACATAACATGCTAGTAATATTTTATTATCTTTATCAATTTAATTTTCTCGCTTTGTTAACATATTTGAAGACTCGTTGAATAAAGTTTTCGTACAGGGTGGAACGATAAAATTGTCGTCCTAAAGAAAACAACACTATAACTTTATTTTAAAACTTTTATTGAAAAAATCAATTCAAGTAACTTAATTATGTAGTAGAACTGACATCTACGGGGTGGAACGATGTAATTGTCGTCCTAAAGAAAATAACACTATAACTTTATTTTAAAACCTCTATTGAAAAAATCAATTCAGGTAACTTGATTATGTAGTAGAGCTGACATCTACAGGGTGGAACGATAAAATTGTCGTCCTAAAGAAAATAACACTATAACTTTATTTTAAAACCTCTATTGAACAAATCAATTCAGGTAACTTGATTATGTAGTAGAGCTGACATCTACGGGGTGGAACGATGTAATTGTCGTCCTAAAGAAAACAACACTATAACTTTATTTTAAAACTTTTATTGAAAAAATCAATTCAAGTAACTTGATTATGTAGGAGAACTGACATCTACGGGGTGGAACGATGTAATTGTCGTCCTAAAGAAAACAACACTATAACTTTATTTTAAACCCTCTATTGAAAAAATCAATTCAGGTAACTTGATTATGTAGTAGAGCTGACATCTATTCAATGTAGCCGCCCCCAGCCTTTTCCACAAGCACTGGCGGGAGCTCGGCAAATACTCGGCGGATGGTGACGATCAGGTTGGCTTTGGTGTTGTGGGAGGTCACGTTGGTGATGTTCCCGACGTATGACCAAACGAAGTAGTCCAGCGGGTTCAGGTCGGGGGAGGAGGGGGCCGGTGAGAGAAGGGTACAAAGTCGTAGCACGCCTTCTGAAGCCAAGCCTGGGTCTCTTTCGACTTGTGGGCCGGCACCGAGTACTGCTGCCACACCAAGGGTCTTCCACCGGCCACCTAATTGCACCACACTCTTCAACACATCCAGGTACACTTTGGTGTTGACTTTCAAGCCGACCTCGAAGATGTGAGGTGGCATGATGTGGCCTTCACTTGAAACCACACCAAAGACCATAACCGTAGCCGGAAACTTTGTTTTCATCACCCTGGGCACGTCCCTGTTATTCGTGGCAATCCAGATTTGCATTTTGAGGGTGCTGGCAATGGTCCTGTTGTCATAAATTGGATCAGTAGAGAGTATGACTTGTACTGCGGCGCATCTCCGATCTCGCTCATTGAACATTGTGTCACTTTCAGATATGATAGAAGGCTCCTATCGCCCTTGGGATTTGTACACAACTGGCCGACTAGTAGATGGTCTCCAACAAAAAAAGAAAACCGGTTTTCATTAAACGGAAATGGAATCATGTCGTCTTTTCTATGGTGACAATTTTATCGTTCCACCCCGTATATATATTATATTATAGCTCTATCTCAGATATTGAGCACTCTCCAAATTATATCACACTGGGTTCGCCACAAACCCACAAAGTGAATTAGTAACAACCAACACGGTTACAATATATATATATATATATATATATATATATGTTACATTTTTTCTTTGATAAGTCCCTTAGTTTCTTTTAATTCTCTCCTTTATTAAGATTTGATTATTGAACGAGTGTTTTATTTTAGATTCTATGATGCGTTTACCTTACACTGGGAAATTATTTTATTATTCTTCCATTTACTTTCCGCTTCTCCAGACCCGGTCAACTGCAACCGAATTCTTTATTCATTGGTTGTACAGCGGCGCATCTCCGATCCCACTCGTTGAAAAAAAGAAAACCGGTTTTCATTAAACGGAAATGGAATCATGTCGTCTTTTCTAGGACGACAATTTTATCCTTCCACCCCGTATATTACCAAAAAGATTGTTTTGATGAATCGTTTTATTCACATAAAGTGATTTTATGCTTCGTTCTTAAATATTTTCGTAAAAACTGAAATCACGTCGTGATTGATTCATACAGGTACATTTTCAATAAGAAATGATAATAATTAATTTTCTTAACTGTGCGTGACACCCGGGGAAAGTTCTTGATTGGGTGATGCCGCATTTCCTCATAGATTTAATCTCCATTTCTTATAAGCGAAACTGTAGTTGGGGATTCCAGTTAGCGTGGTTTTATTATACTTTGATGACTGAATAATGAATCTATGAATTTACATAAATAGTTTTTTCTTCATAAATATAATGAAAACTTTGAGAATAGTCGTCCAGACATACATACATTTAGAATCAGTCATTTCTCGCAATGCCCGCGATAACGCGAGATTTACACTTCATCACTATATTGTTTTTAAAAAAGAGACTAAACCATAAAATTTCAGTGAAAAAAAGACAAAATCAAATATTGTGAAATACTTCTAAAAAAACATTTTATTGATTCTAGTCGATCGTGATTCAGAATTGAAATGAATCGAGAAAGTAAAAAGTGAATTAAGAAAGAAAAACTATTCGGTCGCCATTTTTACAAATGGTTGCTCACTATTTACAAGTGGAAGTTATTGTGATTCCCATCGTGGATACGATTTTATTGCTTATTCAAAATGGCCGCTTCTTTTTTGTTGCTTTGGAGTAAAACAAGTCAGTTTAGCTAAAGCGAACATGACACGTATCAAATGATCAGTTCCTGAAACGATCAAGTACAAATTCTCGCTTCCTTCATCTGTTAAAGACACAAAGTGGCTCAGTTGGTTGCGAAACGGAAAACGAAAATAGGTTGTTGACAGCAACACTTCGACAGCCGAGTTCTCAAACTGAAGGACTTAAAAGGGTCATTATGTCCCGGGAAAGAGGCGTAGCGGCATAAAGTGAGATGAAGTAGAACGTGATTTCCAACAATTCTAATGCTAACCTACAATACAGTTGAACAAACCGCTATTTTTCAATCAAAATGAATGCACATATGATTGTAAATGGGATATGTGAATTAGCACAAAAGTAGGACAAATTTTCCGTTTATAATTTTCTTTTTTCATTTTTACTTTTGGTTTGGTTGTGTTTTATGGCATATCAACCGTTGTAGGTTATTTAATGCAAAATCCTCTTATAACGTATATATTAAATATATATGATTTGGTTTAGTTTGGTTTTAGGGCATATCAACCATTGGAGGTTATTTAATGCCAAATTCTCTTATTACATATATATTGAATATATATGATTTGGTTTGGTTAGGTTTTATGGCACATCAACCATTGTAGGTTATTTAATGCAAAATCCTCTTTATACATAAATGTTAAATATATATGATTTAGTTTGGTTTGGTTTTAGGGCATATCAACCATTGTAGGTTATTTAATGCCAATCATCTTTAAACATATATATTAGATATATATGATTTGGTTTGGTTATGTTTTATGGTAGATCAACCATTGTGGGTTATTTAATGCCAAATCCTCTTTATACATATATATTGAATATATATGATTTGGTTTAGTTGGGTTTTATGGCATATCAACCATTGTAGGTTATTCAATGCCAAATCCTCTTTAGACATTTATATTATGTATACATAAACTTTTTAAAAATGTAAAATTTAAATAGTTCCAAGAATTGCTGTATATCACTGACTATTCATCAGTCATTTGTTGACACTTAGGTAAATGATCAACAGTTCTTTTGAAAGCAATTCAATTTCGCAATTCAAATTGAATTTTTTTAAGTATTGCCATATATGACTAACAATTCAATTTAAATATCAAACAATTCTATTTGACTCATCGATAGGACCCTTTAAGATGCTACACATCCGGGTCAGAGTTAACCCGGGAGCTATGGCAGTGAAGGGGTACTCCGCATTCCCCAAAGCTCCATCATTACTGGAGCCTCACCATCTGATTGTTTACTGTCATATCCAGGACACTCGTTGGCAGGATTTGTTATCCCTCTGCAGAGGTGCAATCGGTGGATTCTGCAGCCTCAGCCGACTGGGCTCGAACATGAAAGTGACGGTCATTACATACTTGGAACAGTTCCCAAGGGCTTGGAAAAGAGATTGGAGTAGCTAAAAATAGGAAGAAAAATAGTGACTATACTGACCACATCATTGTTAAGATCGGCTAGATTTTTGAGAAGAGTCCTGGAGACCTGAGTAGACTTGCTGTCACTCAGACTCCAGTGAAAGACCACCAATTAACGCTGTTTTAGCCAAAAGAATATTCGTCGAAAAGAACATTGTGTGAAACCCGCGTGGCTAATATGCTAGACAGTGAAACATAGTAAGTGAGTTCGAACTGCAGTCACGCTATTACGTTCTCTTTCGGACTAATACCCTAGGGAAAGTTATGAACTTTCTTAGACTTTGATCGTATTCTTTTTTTCAGTCTGTAAGTAAGTAAGTAAAGTTGTCTCCCTTTAGTCGAAGGTGACCCGAAGGCTCCCTTTTCGATAGCTACTACAACATGGTATAAGGGAGGGCGCTACTCCTTTCCCTGGATTGCTCCACTTTACCCTTGATCCTTACCTTATAATGCTGAGTGTTAAGCAAGGTAGCATCAAATATGACTCGTCCTGGAATTGAACCCAGGTCTCCCAGGTTCATATATTCGATTTTAAGTTGTCTTCTTTTTTCGTTTGCCTTTTTTTAAATATAGGACACTCGTTAAAGGTGTCTTATCCCTCTGAAGAGATACTGTGTATTTTACAGCCTCAGCCGATTGGGCTGAATCATGAAACAGGGTGTTATACCAATCGTAGATTACATACTAGAAACAGAACCCAAGGGCTTGGAAAAGACGGTGGAGTTACAGGAAGTCAGAAGAATTGAGACTATAATGACGACTTTTAAGATCGGTGAGAATACTGAGAAAAGTCCTGGAGACTTGCTGTCACCCAGACTCCTGTGAAAGACCACCAATTAACGCTGTTGGGAAGAACTCGCTATGAGTGAAATAATAATTATTTGTTTGCACACAGTCCTATGGTTACACGTCTATTTTGCAAGCAATTACAGAGTTGAAATTAACTAATGATAATCTTTATAAACAATTATAGATTCAGTTAGCTTTTCTTTTTACAAATAATTTCTGCAGTTTAATGTTTCTTATCTGAATATTTATCACTGCCTCCCACCAGACAGAGTTTGACACAAGGTCTTTTGTGTAGTTGGAATTTTAGAGAAGGCGGAAATCAAGCACGAGCCGAGACTCAAGTCCTATTGGACTCTGTTGGTCATAGGCTCACTGGGGGAAATGTGATCCAGATGACCCTGTTTACATTCTAAATCATTAAGTATCTTCAACAACTTACTGATTTTCTCATAGTATACAGGGTCAACTGTAAATAAATACACATACACCAATTATTTAATAAAAAGTCAATTTTCTTCTAAAGACTCCTGTATTTTATTTTTACAAGAACAGTGTTAACAAAGGGATCTAATTATGTTAAAACTGCAACGTATTTATATTTTTAGATACAGAATTTCAATGCTGTAGAGTTTGGCCACAAATCATCATCATCATATCGCGCTGGTAGCACGGATATCCCTGACCCTCTCTCGCCACTCCTCCCTATCGTTCATCGCCCTAGGTAGGTCTTCAGGACAACATCCTGTATCCTCACATAGCTGCTGAATGTACGTTCGAGCTGGTCGTCCTGCTTTTGCGCGGCCATGTGTGGGGATCCATAAGAGTACATCTCTTATGAGTTCATCTCTGCTTCTCCAGCAGTGTCCTGCATGTCTGGTTCGTCTAACTTGAATAGTTTTCGTGATAGGGGGCAGGTGGCCGTACAGTTGGTGTCTTGTGGGGTGCTGCTGCCAAGACTTGTTGAGGATTGCACGCAGCATTCTTGTGTAATTGCCATCCAGTTTCTTCTCCAGCCGTTTTGTTAGCGTCCATGTAGTGCATCCATATAGCAGTATCGATGTGACCGCTGCCTGGAAGAAACTGCGTTTCATTTTATCGGTTAGGTCTGATTTCCATATAATCGATAGCCTATTGATAGCTGTCCATGCTTTCGTTAGCCTCGTTTCGATGTCCTTTTCGGTTGATTCGACGCTGCTTCCTAGGTACGTGAATTTGTCTACTAGTTTAAGTGGGGTTCCTTCTAGAGTGGAGATGTCCCCCGTTTGGTTATAGCACATATATTCCGTTTTGTGTGCATTAACATAGAGGCCTATGCTTGCTGCTGCTCGTTCCAAACTATGCAGAAGAGTTTCGGCTTGGTCAGGTGTATTTGACAGTATCGCTATGTTATCGGCGTAGTCGGCGTCGGTAATTGTTGTTGCGGGGTATCTTCTGCTTCTTTTCTTCGTCAGTTCGAATCCATTCTCTTTGATTTTGTCAATCGATGTTCTAAGTACGTAGTCTAGACAAATGATAAAGAGGTACGGGGCCAGCGTGTCCCCTTGTAGTACTCCTGCTACAATGTCAAAGTATTCTGTGTCTCCATCCGGTGATCGTACTTTTACTTTAGTGTTTCTATAGAGAATCGTTATTGCCGCTACGGTTTCTTTAGGTATGCCGTACGCTAGTAGGATTTGTTCCATCTTTCCTCTGTGAATGGAGTCGAAAGCCTTGGTAAAGTCGACAAATATTAATGTCGCTTGTAGGTTCTTTGCCCGTACACCTTCAAGGATTCTGCGGATGGTTAATATTTGTGAGGTCGTGGATCTATTTCTTCGGAAGCCATTTTGGTTTTTTTCTAAGTATGATGTCGATTTTGGGTTCTATTCGGTTTCGTAGTAGGGCATTGTAGATTTTGGCAGCTATGGAAGTAAGTGTTATGCCTCGGTAGTTTTTGGCTAATCCGAGGTCCCCCTTTTTAGGGAAGGGGAGTATGCATCCCTTCATCCATCTATCTATCGGATTTTGATTGTATACTGCGTTGCAGTGTCGGAGCATTATGTCGTCGAATTGTCTGGTCTTCCATACTTCCGGGGGAATTTCGTCCAGCCCTGCAGCTTTCCTATTTTTAATTTTTCTAAGAACCGAGTCGAGTTCTTCTTGTGTGAACGGTCCTAGTTTAATGTCTAATTGTTTGCTAATTATTCTGGTGATTGGTTCATGCGTTATTTTTGGTGGGTTTCCAAGTAAGTTTTCGAAGTGCTGTTTCCACAGTTTTATTCTTTTTTGTTGGTTTGCTGCTTTCAGTTTTGCTTTGGCTGTGTTCTTTCTTCTGCTCACTTCGTTTATTGTTTGCCAGGCTATTCTAGATTGTCTATCTTCCACCGAGTCTCTAATCTTATCTATCTGATTTTGAATGTATTCTGTCTGTTCCTTTATATATATGCCTGCTAATTGATATTGTGCCGTTTTTAGTTTTAAGGCATTTGTGTTTGTTGGTTTTTTTTTCGATAGTTTTTGGAGGCTGTTTTCACTAGTGCACGTTTTTCTCTCACCGCTAAAGTTTCCCATGGGACTCTATATTTAGTTTTAATTTTTGTTGGAATGTATTTTGCTGCTGCCTCGAGGTGTGCATTGACAAAGTTTTCATATTCGTCGTTTAGTGTATTTTTTTTCCGTCTTTTCTTGTAGTGTTTCGAATCTGTTTCTTAATTCTAATACGTATTTATCTCTTATATCTTTGTTGTTTAATAGGGCCCAGTCATAGTGTTTGGTAGTCGCTGTTCGTTTGGCGTTTTTTCGTAGGCTTAACCGTATTTTCGCCGTGACTATTCGGTGGCCACAAATAATGGTATTTTAATTACTCGATATTCCATTAAAACTTATAAAAATCCTTGTATCTTTAGTTTAGAGAAAAATTAAGCCTTTTCAAACAAATTGTTAAGGTTGTATTTATTTATAGCATTTTAAACAACAATGTTTTCGTGAAGATTCCTAAGTGTTACTCAAGTGATGGTTTTTTGTGATGTTTTTTTTTCGCAAATCGTTCGATAAGGAAATTTCAACGTATAGTTCAATAGTAATACGCGGCGTCTGTTTTAGTTCGTAATTTTAAATTTATATGCAGTGTTTTTATTGAAATTAAATTTCGAAAAAAAAAAATTAAACGTATATTTCAATTTTAAATCGGAGTCTATTTGTTTTAATCGCAATTTTATATTTATGTACAGTATTCCTTTTTTGTAAGTTTCGGGGGAGGAAAGACCAAATAAAGAAAAAAAAAAAAGCTACATACCTTTAGCGATTAGAGGTTACCGTTTTTAGCGAGGAATATTGTTGTTACGTTAGTTCCTTGCTATGTTGTTGTAAATAAAAAAAGAGAAGAACCAAAATATAGAAAAGTTTTTAAGAAGATTTAATGTCAGTCATCATAAAGGGTACCTTTATGCTGCAAGTCTCGTAGGAAGGAAGGAAAGTAGAGAAGGAATTATAGCAGCTAAATTCCTGAGCGGATTGAGCATCGCTACTGTTATGGCATTGTTGAATGTCTGAGCGAAATATGTGTTGCTGTATACGTAGCAAAAAGTCGTGTTTGCTTTTTAAGGACAGGAATGATGTAGTTACCTATAAATGTGTGGTCCTGATTGCTGTAGGAGAGAGGCATGAAAGTCTCCAGATAATGTTGCCCAGGAATGAGGTAGCTGGATGTCTGAGCCGAATTGAGCGTCGATGTAGACATAGCAAAAGTTAGAGGCGACATGAAGGTGTCCCTGTGTGTTGCAGATTACATGCACCTAATTCATGTTCAACTGGGAAACCTTGGTCTAAGAGAGTAGATTCAAGAAGTCCATAAATCAGACGGCTTTCCTTATGGTGTTATGATTCTCCTGCTATGCAGAGAGCGGACAGAAAGTACGTCCGTCCTTCTCAAAAGGTTCTGAGGAAGAGAGAGTTTGGCGGGCTTTCACCATTTTTATGTTGTCAGGGAAAATGGTCCGGGTTGAATAGGATAATTCATCCTCCATGAGTGAATATATGTGACGACCATAACGGTCAAAATAATTTACGCGCCAAACAAAAATACGAACTTCTTTCTGCTACATACCGGATTATTGAACAAATAGCCGAATAACGACGTCATCGCGGTCGGAAAGCGAGAGCAAAGTCGCCTCCCAATTTTAAAGGAAAGCTTCAGCAGTTATCAGAGGAGCCTAGCTCTGATTGGCTGTTGCAAAATTAAAAGTGATACCCATGGATAGAGCTATTTCTGTGGTCATTTGTCTTGTGTGGAAGATACGCAGTTTAGCTGCCGGGATGGGAGTTGGAGTAACATCAATGCCATCTGGGTCATTTAGGCGAGGGGGTCTGATGTTGCAAGACCCGAATCCCCCCGTGAACCCAAAGGAAACATCACTGATGACCCATCCCGATACATCAATAAATATGTATGATATAAGTATATATGTATTCTTATCTGATGTGAATTATTTTCAAACAAATCTACTTGATCCATCGATGGGACCGTAACATGCACTTCCGCTTTTGATCAGAGTGGATCGATAAATTGATGCTACACTCTCCTGAAATCCAGTTTCGACATTACAATAACGTGCAGCAGAAAGAACTTCGTATTTTTGTTTGGCGCGTAAATTAATTTGACCGTTATGGTCGTCACATATTTTCACCCAATTAATCTCTAACCCTTCTCTGAGAAATTACACGAAAAGGTGCCGCTGATTCTCATTTCCTAATTATATTATTTCCTGAAAGTTCAATAACATATACTTTGAGACGTGATGATTGAAGAGAAAAAAAAATCTGTACCAGAAAGAACTTCGTATTTTTGTTTGGCGCGTAAATTAATTTGACCGTCATGGTCGTCACATATTTCCACCCAATGAGGATGACTTATCCTATTCAACCCGGACCATTTTCTCGAACAACATAAAAATGGTGAAAGCCAGCCAAATACGCTCTTCCTCAGAACCTTTCGAAAAGGACGGACGTACTTTCTGTCCGCTCCCTTCATAGCAGCAGAAGCACAACACCATGAGGAAAGCCATCTAATTTATTGATTTCTTTTGTCTACTCTCTTAGACCAAGGTTTCCCAGCTGAACAGGAATTAGATGCATGTAATCCGCCACACACAAAAACACCTTCATTTCGCCTCTAACTTTAGCTATGTCTATAGCGACGCGCAATTCAGCTCAGACAGGGTTAGCTAACTCATTCCGGGGCAACATTATCTGGAGACTTTCATGCCTCTCTCCTACAGCAACCAGGACCACACATTTATGGGTGACTACATCATTCATGTCCTTAACCACCAAACACGACTTTTGCTATGTCTATGGCGACGCATATCCGTTCAAACATTCAACATTGCCTTGACTGTAGCAACGCACAAATCCACTCAGGCATTTAGCTGCTATAATTCCTTCTCAACTCCATAACTATTTCCTACCTTCCTTCCTACGAGACTTGCAGCATAAAGGTACCCTTTATTCTGGCTCCCATTAAACCTTTACAAAAAACTTGTCTATAACTTGGCTCTTCACTCCTTTATTTACAACATAGCAAGGAATTAACGTAACAATATTCCTCGCTAAAGACGCATAAGGATTGGATGTAATGTTTAACAAATAAACCAAACAGAGTTTTAATTCGCATGGGATAGTCTACCGGCAAGAACAAGGACATTTAGTTTCTCATGGTAGGTAATTTGAAATTTGACCTGCCATCTGTCGATCACTCCTACACGAGTTGTTCGCCTCTAGGTTTGTTGGTGTACTGGTGCGGGAATTCATTACATAAAGTTTGTGTTTTGTCGCTAAAAAGTTACTCTATTTAACAATGTTATTGTGTTCCATACATATATTGTAGTTTCCGCGGGAATGAAACGAAGATATGGGGAGATTTATTTCAGTGTAATCCAGCGCTTATAATGAATTTCATATTCTTAATCATGTAGAATGAGATCGTATTCATTTATCAATTATGGCTGTTGGTATTGTCACTACAAGAAGAAGAAGAAAAAGAAGAACTACCACTACTACTACTACTACTACTATGCTTGTTAGTCTTCCGTATGGAAACCATGAAGCAACCATGAAGTTTTCATGCACTTATTGTTATTTTGTTTCAAAAGAAGCCGATTGAAAGCTTGCCCAGTCGGCTGGGGCTATAGAATACACTGACTGCATCTCTGCAGAGGGTTAAGACCCCCCCCCAACGAGTGTCCTGTGGCCCAGTCGGCTGGAGCTGTAGAATACACCAACTGCTTCTATGCAGAGGGGTAAGACCCTCCCCCCAACGAGGGTCCTGGATATCACACTAAACAATCTGATGGTGAGGTTCCAGCAATGCTGGAGCTTTGGGGAATACGGAGTACCCCTTCATTGCCATTACTCCCAGGTCCACTCTGGCCCTGTGTGGGAGCACATGATAAGGCCCTATCTATGGGTTAAATAGAACTAACAGCTTACTTATGCTAAACTGAATTGTTTGACTAAACTGAATAGCTTGAAATAGAAATGTTTTTGACAATTAAACCGTACTTACATTTAAACCGCGTGCTTATGCTTAACTGAATTATTTGAAATAGAACTGTTTTTCGACATTAAAACTGTATTTACACTTAACTGAATTGTTACATATAATTGCTTGAATAGTTTGAAATAGAAATGTTTTTGACAAACTGAGTACTTATGCTAAACTGAATTGTTTTATATACAACAGATTATTTACACAAAAATGGATTTGGCGTTAAATAACCTACAAAGGTTGATATGCCATAAAACCCAACAAACCAAACCAAACCAAACCAAACCGATTGAAAGCGCGCCATTTTCTGTGCTTTCAATAAACAACATCCGGGCATTTCACATCCTTACGTTTTTTTTTCTTTCACAACACAGCCAACCGATGCTCTTTTTATTTCCACGCGAGACCTTTTTTTCCTTTATAAACGCAGCGACCGGGAGAAAAAGAAAGAAAGAAAAAAAAAAGAAATATTCTATCAGTAACACTAAAAAAACAAAATATCAGGAACTAAACAAAAATCATATCAGAACAAAAATTTACAAATAAAATATTGATTAATTTTAACGGCATGTCAATCTGTTTAGGATTATTTTATGTACAGAGGTTAGGGAAACGCGATTATTTCCATTTTCGTGTTGTTGTTTCTTAAGAGCTTTTGTACATAGTTATATAGTTTCAATTATTTCTGTCAAATATTAATAATTACATCTTTTCAAATAATTAATTCTATTTGATATCAGTCATTTGCTTGCACACAGTTATACGGTTTCAAATAACTGATAATGATAATAATAATCTTTAAAAGACAATTATAACTTCAAGTAATTATTCATACACTTTAATTTCAAGTTACTAATGTTTCTTATTTCCTGAATCATTTTTTAAATTACAACTACGCTGTATGTGATATGCTATCAAATATTCGTGCAGGAGGTGCCCGTGGTGTAATGGTTATCGTCGTAGGAAATGGACACGGCGACACGAGTTCAAATTATTGACGAGACTGATTGCATTTCACATAGCACTAATACCCTTGGGAAAGGTATGAATCCAATTATTCTCCCTCCATAGTAGGGTAAATAGTAGTTAAATAGTAGGACAGACTAGGTTCTTGCTGAGGCAACTAGTCTAGGAGAAGGAAAACTCTGAATTCAAACCTGTTAAACTCCGCTTAAAAACTGACCTTGTGTCATATCCTGCCCGAGCGGAGGGGTTGGTAAATATGATCAAATATTCGTGCATCCAGTGCTAATAATTTTTCAAACTCATCTATTTCACCTATAACAGGTTTCAAGAACCAAATAAGACTCACCCTTACTAAACAATTACCCCTTCAAATAACTAATACTCCTATGGGACTTTGACATACAAACGGATCACCTAATCTCGACCAGAAGACCAAACCTTATAATAATCAACAGCAGCAACAACAACAACAAAAGAGAATTTGCAAAATTGTCGACTTTGCTGTCCCGGCTGACCAAAGAGTGCGGAAAGAATAAGTACCTCGACCTTGCTAAAAACTATGGAACATGAAGGTGACAATTATACCAATTGTGGTTGGTGCTTTTGGCATAGTAACTAAAGTATTATTAAAGGAAATTTAATATTAAATAACCCGCGAAAGTTGGTTGTCCATTAAAAAACAAGAAGTAACACCAAACCAGATAATTCAATAGATTTCGCTCGAGTTGTAAGAACGTCGACAATTTATATTCAATATAAATGTCTGAAGAGGATTCGGTAATAAATAACCTAAAATGCTTGATATGCCATAAAAACCCAACCAAACCAATTCATATATATATATATATATATATATATATATATATATATAAAGATATGGCATTAAATAACCTACAATTGTTGATATGCCATAAAAGACAACCAAACCAAAGCATATATATTTAATATAAATGTATTAACAGGATTTGGCATTAAATAACCTACAATGGTTGATATGCCATAAAACCAAATCAAACCAAATCATATATATTCAATATATATATAAAGAAGATTTGGCATTAAATAACCAACAAGAGTTGACATGCCATAAAACCCAACCAAACCAAATCATATATATTTAATATATGTGTATGAAGAAGATATGGTATTAAATAACATACAATGGTGAATATGCCATAAAAGACGACCAAACCAAATCATATATATTTAATATATATGTATAAAGAGGATTCAGCATTAAATAACCTACAATGGTTGATATACCATAAAACCCAACCAAACTAAATTCTATATATTTGATATATATGTATAAAGAGGATTTGGCATTAAATAACCTACAATGGTTGATATGCCATAAAAGACAACCAAACCAAATCATATATATTTGATATATATGGCATATCAAACATTGTTGGTTATTTAATGCCATATCCTGTTTTTATATATATATATATATATATATATATATATATATATATATTAAATATATGATTTATACACACTATTAAATGATCTAACAGCTCTATTTCTATCTGGGTGATGTCCACGTGGTGTAATGGTTAAAGCGATGGACTTCGGAATCGTAGTAAGCGAGTTCGTCCTCCAGTCGCGCTATTACGTTCACTTTCAGGCAAATACCCTTGGGAAAAGTATGAACCCCCTTATCCTCCCAGCTATGGGTTAAATAGTACCACTACTGTTCTTCTAGGAGAATGGCTTTGGCATTAAATAACTAACAAAGATTAATATGCCATTAAACAAAGAAACCCAACCAAAGCAAACCTATTTCTATCAATACAATTTGTCAAAGTTAAATGGTTCCAAGTATTGCCATATATCAGTTAATGATCAAACAGTTCTATTTCAAACAATTCAATTCAGCTTAAGTCAACAAAGTTAAATCGTTCAAAGTATTGCTATGTATAACTAATAATTCAATTAAACATCAGTCATTTGTTTACACAAAGTTAAATGATCAAACATTTCAATTTCTAAGAATTCATCTTAGCATAACTCAATTATTTATATTCATTTTAAATGTCTGACAGTTCTATTTGACCAATAGATAGGACCCTACCTGGTACTACCACTCCGGGTCTGAATGGAACTTAGGAGCGATGGCAATGAAGGGGTACTCTGCATTCCCCAATGCTTCTGCATCAGATTGTTCTGATTTATCTGACCCGATGTAATGGTACGGTTCTCAAATAGACGTTTGTAATACTACTATACCACATAGACGCTTGCACCACCACGGTTCTAACGGGTTTATGAGTACATCACTACGCCTTAAGTTTCAGTCGGACCCCCGTCGTAACTTAACTATGAGAAAAAGTAACGAACAACAAAACACCGTTTTGGTTCGCTGATACAAATCTTTATTCACTGCAACACCTTTTAGTAGCTGTCAAGAAAAGAGAAACAGATTGTTATAGTTATAGTAATTATTCCTTGTAATTCTTACCAGTTGTTGGAATTGAACCTGTAATCTCCAGATGAAAAAAAAAAAAAATGAAAAAAAATCTGATATGATAGTGGAGAGGTGTATCCCATGAAGTAATGAAGACATTAGGTTTACAAGTCCCCGAAATTCACTCTGAATTGTCCGGTAAGGACACATGGCATGGTGGAAAAAGCGTTTGGTTAACAAGTACTGAATGAAATCATCTGGAGGTTCAATCCCAACTACAGGCAAGGATAACAAGGAATTCTTACTATAACTAAACAC
The DNA here is from genome assembly GCA_963585895.1 of Sepioteuthis lessoniana. NCBI lineage: Eukaryota > Metazoa > Mollusca > Cephalopoda > Myopsida > Loliginidae > Sepioteuthis > Sepioteuthis lessoniana. Next base: position 153,405 of record CAUZXS010002952.1, on the reverse strand, counting down.
TTGTACCTGGTCACGGTTAACAGAATTGGAACAGTCTACTCCTGTGGTTCAAATAAAGGGTTCAATTTGAGATTCTGTGGACTCCTGAGTTCGACATAAAGCACCAGAAGGTATGGAAATTATTTACGGAGTCACCTTTTACGTGCCCCGTGATTGGCTGAAAATCACGGGCCGCTATCAGCACATCTGCCGTACCACCACACGTATGTGCGTTCTTCAAACTAACAAACCTTTTTCCTTTTGACACCGACAATGTAACACGGAATCTTGACTGCTGACGAAGCAGGCGACGGCATGTGGCGCTCTACATACGAGGACGCTCATCCCATGAGAGACTATACGAACATGGGGACCCAAAATTCTCCTTCTTCAAGCCTTTGAATCTGTACGGACCAGCCACCATAACTAAATGGAACTGAAAGACCTGTTACCAAGACAAATGCTATAGTTAGGTCAGCAGAACACAACTCTTTTTGCAATTCTTCTTCTTTTTCTTCATCTTTTTCACTAAATATAAACCCTTTTTCTTTCAACCAAATGGTTGTGTTTTTTCCCTTTTCTTTTGTCACGTCTCATGCTACGGTAAGCCTTATTTTCCCTTACACTGCAGATGTTGATTTCGTCTTATTCTTAACGGATACAATCCCAACAAAGAAGGCCGAAGGGCGTATCGGCTGAAATGTTGTGATTATAGCAATAAAGATGAGGTCAACAATCCGAATATTCAATGTAATGATACTTACCTTAACATTCAACACGTTTTCCTGAGACCGTGATCCTAAGTATGTTTCCCTAAATAAATTTAAGGGTATCGCTTTGGAAAGATCGATTTTAGTATCCCGGATTTTGTGAGTATTGATTTTGGGGGGGAAAGAATTGGGGATATATTGTAAAAACCCGAGCATCAGTTGATTGCTACTCTGTCGGGGCGGTGGCTTAGAATATGCAGGCAGTATCCCCTGCAGAAGGGTGCCCCCTAAAAGTATGACACTAAACTGTATCTGGGAGTGTGCAGTACTCCTTCATTGCCATTACTCCTTGGTAACCCTGATCTAGAGTGATAGTAACTGTTAGGTTATCTATTGGTTGGTTGGTTGGTTTTTTACGGCATATCCACTCTTTTCGAGTCATTTAACGCCGAATAAAGTCATTTTGATAAAAATCTTCAAATATGCATAAGTACAGTTTTTCTTTACACACAGTTAAATGTAAAAGCAGTTCTATTTAAAGCAATTCAGTTTATCACAAGTACTCAGTTTAAATGTCAAAACAGTTCTATTTCAAACAATTCAGTTTAGCATAAGTACGCAGTTTAAATATCAAAACAATTCTATTCCAAACAATTCAGTTTAGCATACGCAAACAGTTTAGTTCTATATAACCCATAGATAGGACCCTATCAGGTGCTACCAATTTGGGCCAGAGTGGACCTGGGAGTGATGGCAATAAAGGAGTACTCCACATTCCCCAAGCTCCATCATTACTGGAGCCTCACCATCAGATTGTGAAGTGTCATATCTAGGACACTCGTTGAGGAAGTCTTACCCCTCTTTAGAGATGCTGTTGGTGTATTCTGCTGCCCCAGCCGACTGGGCCACCCGCCTATTGATTGAATAGATATCTTTGCAAATTATTTGTATCAGTTAGGAATACTTTATCTCATATAATGTCTCTTACTCTCAGCCAAAACTCTCCTTTTGGTCTAGACCTCTTACATTTCTTTTCAGTTGTGTCACTAAATAATCTTATTTCATATTTGTATTTTCAATAATACCTTCCAGTCACCCGTTTGTTTTAAATTTTTTCAAATGAAAATTATTCTATTTTTAATCATTAACCATCATCATCATCATCATCATGTCGTGCCACTAGCACGGATATCCCTGACCCTCTCTCGCCACTTCTCCCTATCGTTCATCGCCTCTGGCAGATCTTCAGAGCTACATCCTGTATCCTCACATAGCTGCTGAATGTATGTTCGTGCTGGTCGTCCTGCTTTTGCCTGGCCATATGTGGGGGTCCATAGAAGTACATCACTTATGAGCTCTTCCCTGTTTCTCCAGCAGTGTCCTGCATGTCTGGTTCGTCTAACTTGGATAGTTTTCGTAATGGGAGGCAGGTGGCCGTATAGTTGGTGTCTTGTGGGGTGTTGCCACCAGGACTTGTTCAATATTGCTTGCAGCATTCTTGTGTAATTGCCGTCTAGCTTCTTCTCCAGCCGTTTTGTTAGTGTCCATGTAGTGCATCCATACAGCAGTATCGATACGACAGCTGCCTGGAAGAAACTGCGTTTCATTTTATCGGTTAGGTCTGATTTCCATATAATCGATAGCCTATTGATAGTTGTCCATGCTTTCGTTAACCTCGTGTCGATGTCCTTTTCGGTTGATGAGACGCTCCTTTCTAGGTAAGTGAAGTTGTCTACTAGTTTAAGAGTGGTTCCGTCTAGTGTGGAGTAGTCAACCAAAAATACTTAGAACATCATCACACAATTCAAGACTATTAATTTTAGATTTCAAAATTGTCACGAGTCTTTTAAATCACTTCTCTAACTGCCACATGAAAAGGTACTTGCATATAAAATCTATGTTACCCGAATTCAACATTCTTAAAAGTAAGATGGCCTAGTAGGCAAGGCTTAATATGCACTGATTACATCCTTTGCAGAGGTGTAAGACCTCCACCCCGCAAAAAGAGGCTTGCCCTGGTTGTTTGGGTTTATGGTATATCAACCTTTGTTGGTTATTTAATGCCAAATCCACTTTTAAGCAAATCAAATCTATTTCAAACAATTCAGTTTAGCATAAGTACGCAGTTTAAATATCAAAACAGTTATATTTCAAGTAATTCAGTTTAGCATAAATACACATTTAAGTTCTACTTGACCCATATATAGGACCCTATCAGGTGCTACCACTCCGGGCCAGAGTGGAGTTTAGAGCGACGGCAATGAAGTGGTACTCTGCATTCCCTAAAGTTCTAGCATTACTGGAACCTCAGTATCAGATCGTTTAGTGTAGTATCCAGGACACACATTGGGGAAGGTTCTTACCCCTCTGCAGATATGCAGTTGGTGTATTCTACAGCCCCAACCGACTGAGCATAGGCGTGCTCTGGCTATGACATTAAACTGGTAAGGTTCCAGGTCTGGAGATCTGGGACCTCCAGACCTGGAACCTTGGAAATGTGGAAATACCTTTCATAGCCCTTACTCTGTGGTTCATTCTGACCTGGACTGAAGATACCTGTTAGTGTCACATCTGTGGGTTGAATAGATCTTTTTAAAAATTATTTGTATTTGATAGAAATACGTAAAAACATATAATAGTTTGGAAAATGTTAAAGAAACAACTCAAAAATATACAACGTATGTAATCCTGAGGATATAGGCATGAAATAACCCTAGACGAGCTAACATGCCGTTAAAATTAATCCATTAACTGACTACTAAAGGTTTCGGGGATCAAAGAAAATATGTACATTGTCATCATAGTCAATTTATAAATAAATATACCGTATTTGACGGTGTATTAGACGCACCTTAATTTCAGCAGGGCAAATCAAGAAAAAAAACGAAGTTCTAATATTAAACTTAAGGAAATTAAGATACTTATAATTATCAATGATAACACTTTTTATTTGCATAATAAATGTTTGAATAATGACAATAGGTATATGAAAGTTACTCTAAAATCTAAGCTTATAGGAGTTGCAAAGTAGCTAATTTCGGCCGTCTATCACGAATTTTAAACCTACATATGGCATATAAGACGCAGGGAAATTTTTAAAGAAATTTTTAGTAAAGAAAAGAGAGCCTTATATACTGTCAAATACAGTTTATGCGTGTAAGTGTGTGTATTTATGCGCGAGTGCACGCGCGTGCGCGCGCGTGTGTGTGTGTGTCAGTGTGTGCATGTGTGTGTATGTGTTTGTGTGAGTGTGTGCGTTTGTCAGTGTGTGTGTGTATGTGTGTGTGTATGTGTGTGTGTTAGTGTGTGTGTGTATATATATGTGTTTGTGTGTGTGTGTCAGTGTGTGTGTGTGAGAGAGTGCGTGTGTGTGAGTGAGTGTGTGTATGTGTTTGTGTATCCGTGTGTGTCAGTGTGTGTGTGTGTGTGCCAGTGTGTGTATGTGTTTGTGTGTGTGTATGTGTTAGTGTGTATATGTTTGTGTGTGTGTGTGTGTGAGTGTGTCAGTCTGTGTATGTGTTTGTGTGTGCGCGTTTAGAGGAAAACTATATACAAATTATCACCAACAGAAAACATAAAAGGAAAAAATATCTAAAAAATAAATGAATGAAAATAAAGTATTTAAAAAAACTGATAAAAATATGAAAAATGAATGAAACAGACGATTACCCTGTAAAATGATAGGAAATTTTAACATTAGCTTTAAGCTGCACGTAAATGGATTTAGAAAAAATAAATAACCTTGAGTTATAAATACAATAGTAAACATACTGGATTAAAAATAAAGATTATTAAAAAGATGAAAAAAAAAAAAAAAAAGGAAAATGGCTGACGAACTTGGAGGTTATTATTTTAGCGCCGCCTAGTGAGAGATCCAGGAAGAATGGTTATTAAAGGGTGTGTAGCGGGGATTTGTTAGCAACATGTGCAGATGAATTATATGTAGCAGGCAAAATGGGTCGGACACACCAGGCGGCAGCTTGGCGCTATCGATTACGCATGCGCAGTAACATGCCACATACACTTTATTGTCCATCGTTACTGTAGCACCGAACACGTCATACCACGCTTTTAGAAAGAAAAAGAGAGAGAAGTAGAGAGAGATGAAAAGAAAGAGAGAGAGAGAGAGAGAGAAAGAGAAGGACCACGCTAACGAGCTAGCTTGATAGATTGAAAGAGAGAGAGAGAGAGAGAGAGAGAGAAAGAGATAGATAGATTGGGAGAGAGAAAAAGAGAGCGAGAAAGAAAGAGAGAGAGCGAGAGAAGAGGCATAAAGAGAGGGAAGAAGAAAGAAAGACATAAGGAATGAAAGAGATGGAATTGGCCAAATAAAGGAAAGAGATTCTATTTGTAACACGGCTTCTTGGTTCGCTGATATTGGATCCAACAGTAATGTCCATAGAAATAGGTTTCACCCCATGTCGTTAGTCATATGTTGTTGGTCTGTACGTAAACAATCTATCAATCTGCTCATTTGATTTCAGAAAAATAATCTTTCAAAGGCTGCTATTTACGGCATACACTCGTGTATCAGTCGAGTATTTGAGACCGTAGTTCATAAGAAGAATTCAGGAACCCGGTTTATTCACGGGGTAATATCGAGTTGTTTAGAAAAAAAAATAATGTTCAATCTTACATCTAGACGGAAAATAAATCGGTCTCGTGTATAGGTCGATCTTTGATTTTTGCCCATAAATTCTTTAATCTATGGAATTAATTTTTGAAGAGATGGGTTACTCAGAGTCCTTCCAATTAGATCTGCATTTCAATGGACATGGCGACACGAGTTCAAATCCTGGACGAGGCTGATTGCATTTCACATAGCACTAATACCCTTCGGAAAGATATGAATCCAATTATTCTCCCTCCTGCTATGGGTAAAAAGTAGAACAGACTGGGTTTTTCAGCCTTGGTGAGGCAACTAGTCTAGGAGAAGGAAAACTCTGAATTCAAACCTGTTAAACTCCGCTTAAAAACTGACCTTGTATCTTATCCTGTCCGAGCGGAGGGGTTGGTAAATATGGATATCTGCATTTTAACCTTATATAACTATTATTCGTGAATAAGTCGATCCTTGGTTCAACATTAAGAAATGAGATTTTAAAACTATGATTAAGAAAATGATAAAGAAAAGTTAAGGATAAGATATTATTATTATTGCTATTATTATTATTTTGAGAGTTCTGCAGACCAGCGTTAGCTGATGGTTTTCTACTGGAGCTTAAGCGACAGCGAGTCTCCTCAAGTCTTCAGGACTCTTCTCTGTATTCTGGTCGATTTCAACAAAGCTGTAGTCTGGGTGATCTCCACTCGTCCTCTTATTTCCAAGTCCTCCAGTCCCTGTAACAATCCTTTAGTGACTGTACCGAGTTCACCGATTACAATCGGTATCACTGTCACTTTCATGTCCCATAGTTTTTTTCCAGTTCTCTAGCAAGGTCTAGGTACTTATCTCTCTTTCTGCTTTCTTTCAGTTTTACCTTGTGGTCAGCCGAAACGGCAAAGTCCACTATTTGGCAAGTTCTCTATTTTGTAGACTGTTACTATGTCTGACCGTCTAGCCGAGACTAGGTGATTAGTTTTTCTCTTAAAGTATCACAAAAGTTTGTGCGTCTCATTTTCTTGGACGAATTCTGGGTTGTGCATTTGTTCGTATGGTCAAATTTAAACTTCTTGCATAATTCACAGTGGATCACCTTGCTTACCCAGTCCGGTCTTGTCTTATACTCTCTTTGTGCTAATTTACGGCATCTATTTATTATATGATAGGGGGCAGGTGGCCGTACAGTTGGTGTCTTGTGGGGTGTTGCTGCCAGGACTTGTTCAGGATTGCACGCAGCATTCTTGTATAATTGCCATTAGATGGCAAGAATGCTGCGTGCAATCCTGAACAAGTCCTGGCAGCAACACCCCACAAGACACCAACTGTACGGCCACCTGCCCCCTATCACGAAAACTATTCAAGTTAGACGAACCAGACATGCAGGACACTGCTGGAGAAGCAGAGATGAACTCATAAGAGATGTTCTCTTATGGATCCCCACACATGGCCGCGCAAAAGCAGGACGACCAGCTCGAACGTACATTCAGCAGCTATGTGAGGATACAGGATGTTGTCCTGAAGACCTACCTAGGGCGATGAACGATAGGGAGGAGTGGCGAGAGAGGTTCAGGGATATCCGTGCTACCAGCACGATATGATGATGATGATGATGATGATGATTTATTATATGATTGATTGATTGATCGTTATTGCTATGATTATTATTATTAGTTCCTTGAACTCATGCTGCCCTTCTCCCTGTCGAATACGCTCACTGCACCTCTATAGAATAATTACTGTTGAAGTGCACAACTGAAAAACATCTGGCTATGTGCATACAAAAGCTAAATATTAAATATAATTATTAGTATTTGAAATACTTGAAGCTATTTACCTATATATAAACAAATTAAGTCTAACAACTCGTTTAAAAATAAAGTTATCTACAAACTATTTACAAACAGATCCCCCTATATATATATATATTATATGCACGCGCGCGTGTGTGTGTTATGGCAATTTACCACCGCACGCATTAAATCTCCCAGCTATAAATAGCAGCAGGTACTGGTCTTTGGTAGAAGTCAATATTCCAGCAGACAACCCTGACAGTCGGACCGAACAGTTTCGCTAGTAACCATCTCATTTGTATACGTTTGTACTACTGTTTTTGTTCATATATTGTTTATCTCAATTCCTCTTTTGTGTCTTTATTTTTGGCCCCTAACAAGGCCACAACAGCTTGGGGATGGGGACTCTTAAGGACCCTTGAGGAACCCAAAAGAATTTCGCTGAAATTGTCAATATGGACTCAACAATGGACGCACAAAATTCTATTTTCGTCACACTTTGTTTTACTCATCTGTACTTGGCAATCCCCCCCCCAAGTTTTTCACCCCAATTAAATTCTATTTCGGTTTAATCCTAAAAAGACAGACAAACATGGACGAGTTTAAATCTGCCACGGTCGATTTTCTTAAGTTCCAACATAAACAGCAAAAAAAAAAAAAAAAAAAAAGAATGGAAGAGAAACAATTTGAGTAGCAAAAAAAAGAAAGGGATCAACCCCAACTGGATATACAAAAAGAACGACTTGAAATACAAAAACAAACATAAATCAGACAACAAAAAAAAAAAGGAAAATTTCAAACTCAACAAGAGCAAAGAAACTTACTTGAATTGACAAACAGGGGGCAAATTAGAAACAACGAAAATGCGTTCCCTCAAATCACTATCTGGAGCGCAATAGACGATTTTACATATTTTCCGAACGAGGATATAACCTCCACCTAGAAGATTCGAGGATTTATACGCTATAGATTGTATGAGTTGGGCAGACTCTAAGAAAGTTCACCTACTACTTCGAAAACTTGTATTTAACCAAAAAAGGTAGTGAAGATTACATTATATTCGCGTCGGTCGGTAACAAGCATTGCGACGATTTCAAACTGTCAAAATTGAGTACGAATAATTTCAAATGTCTGATATTTGTTCAGGGATTCGTTTCAGCTAAAGACGCTGAATCCGACGTAGAGTTCTGAATAAATTGGAAAATGAGCCAAACTTTACTTCCCAACAAATAGCGGAAGACTGTCAGAGATTCGTCAGCGTACGCTAAGATTCGAAAAACATCAAGGAATCTGGCAAAGCACACATAAGAAAGGTACGCCAAAAGAAAAAAAAAACAATTTAATTCTCTCCCTAAATCAAACCAATACAAAAATAAACAATACCACCTAGCCTCTAACCCGTGTTCCGGTCGTGGGTCACTACATAGGTATAAGGATTGTCCTTACCGGAATAAAAAGTGCCTAACTTGTAGTCTTGTCGATCATAAGAGCTCACACTGCTGAATGATTCAATTTGAGAATATATAACACGATTCTTATGAATCTCCAGGAGTGCGCAATGTATGATAATTAATATACAAATTCCTAAATTTTATACAGAGCAAATTATATATATATATGTATTGTTGTGGCCATGTTAGGGGCCAGAAATAAAGGCATACAAGAGGAATTGAGTTTTAAAAAAAAGGTTGATAACTGCGTAAAAACACAAAATCAGATGAACAAGACGGGTTAAACATTAGGAAATACGAGCAAGTACAAACCCTAAATAAAAATACAAAATTACAGTTAGATTCTGGGTTAGATTTGACACCCATACACTTGGAAAAAGTTGGGGAAACCAACCTTGCCAAGATCTAATAAAATGGCCAGGTCTGTAACAAAGGTGAAAATCAAGTTCGAGGGAAAACTTATCACAAATGTAACCTTTCAAGGAAGGACGTTAAAACTAAAAACGTTCGTATTAGAGAATATAAAAAATTTATTCGGCACCGACTGGATGGAGAAATTTTACTTGTGAGACATACTAATTTTACCAAAATATCGAAAACCTGACCACCGAAGCAAAATAATAATAATAATAATAATAATAATAATAATAATAATAATAATAAAACATTTAAAAGAAACCTTTTCGGAAGTTTTTTTTTCTGGTAGCCCTGGTCGGTGTTATAAGATGACGACAAAAATTCGAGTTAAAAGACGACAGCCAGTCAGTGCCCTTCGCCTCTTTACCACAAATAAATGAAGAACTTCGCTGACTAGAAAGAACAGAGGTCTGGTCGAAAATTGAATACAGTCAATGGGCTTCACCGACCGTCTATGTGGAAAAAAAAAAAGTCAAAGAAGATCTGGGTCTGCGCTGACTTCCCCACGGGTGATAATCCTACTCTCAAAGACTATCACTGTCCTTTACCAATCTCGGAAGAAATTCTCGTGAAATTAAATGAAATTTTTTTTTCAAAAATCGACCTCAGTGACGCGTATCTTCAAATACTAGTGGAGGAAAAATGTTCGAATTTGCTCTATATCACCACCCATCGTGAGCTGCTCTAGTTCGGACATCTTGCGCTAGGGGTCAAAGTTGCGCCGGTAATCTTCCAACAAGTAATGGACACTATGCTTGACTTTGCGGTTGAATATTCGGACGACATATTAATGAACAGTAAAAATGTAGAACAATATAAGGAACATGTTCATAAAGTCTTCTCGAGAATTCAGAACAGTTTCAAATTGAATGAATCCAAATATGACTTTTTTATGGAGAAGATTAGATAGTCAGGGCGCATAATCGACAAAGATGGCTGAAGGATAGACGCAGAATGTGCAACCGCAATCAAAGACATGCCAACTCCCGAAAACGTCTCTTCCTTACAAACTTTCTTAGGACTGGCAAAAGTGTTTATACCTAATATGCACATCTTATGTTCTCCTTTGAACAAACTTCTGAAAAAAGATAAGGACTGGAAGTGGACACCTGAATACCGGGAAGCATTCGTCAAATAAAGAAGTCATTTCGTCGGACTTGTTTCTCACCCATTATAATCCAGACCCGGACATTATAGTCGCCAGCAACGCCAGCTCGTAGACTGCGGAATCGTAGTACGCGAGTTCGTACTCCTGTCGCGCTATTACGTTCACTTTTGGGCAAATACCCTTGGGAAAGGTATGAACCCCCTTATCCTCCCAGCTATGGGTTAAATAGCACCACTACTGTTCTTCTAGGAGAATAGCTTTGGCATTAAATAACCTAAAAAGGTTGATATGCCATTAAAAAACAAAGGAACCAAAGGAACCAAAGCCAGCTCGAATGGCATTGGAGCATATATTCTGCACAAGATGCCAGATGGATCTCAAAAACCAGTTGTTTACGCGTCGAGAACACTTCTTCCTGTAGAAAAGAACTACTTTCAAATTGAGAAGGAGTCGTTAGGAATTATTTTCGCAGTAACAAAGGTTCACTGGTAAATTCACGGTAGACACTATACATTACAGACGGACCATAAACCATTATTTACCATCTTCGGTTCTAAAAAGTCTGTCTGTACATACAGCAAATAGATTGCGGATATGAAGAATAATTCTCTTAAATTATAGCTTTAAGACTGAATTCCTGCCGTATAAAAAACATGCCAACGGACTGTCCAGATTAGTCCCGAAACAGGGAATCTCTTGAAGATACTGTGATTGCTTTACTCACAATAGACATTTGAACCAAATCAGAAAACGCCTGTCGAACGATGCTGTCAGTGGTCCTCTTGAAGAGAAAGAAGTCATGGATGTCATTTACAATACGTTTGGCATGCCAATACCGAAAGCAGACCTGGAACAACACCGTTTAAAGAGGAAAATGAAATAGAGGGACTTAATCATCGTCAACCCAAAAGAACACGGTATTGAGACTCCTACGGATTTAATACTTTGCGAAGAAGTTATGGTAATTTACCTACGCATGCTTGAAAATTCCCAGCTATACATAGCGGCAGGTACTGCTCTTAGGTAGAAGTCAATATTCCAGCAGACAGCTCTGACAGTCGGACCGAACAGTCTCGCTGGTGACCCTCTCATTTGTATACGTTTGTTCAACTGTTTTTGCTAATATATTGTTTAACTCAATTCCTCTTTTGTATCCTTATTTCGGTCCCCTAACAAAGCCATAACAATATATATAAATATATCTATATAAATATATATGTATATATATTGCTTTCTATGAAATTTATGAATTTGTATATTAATTATCATACATTGATCACTCCTGGAGATTTATAAGAACTGTGTAATATATTCTCAAATTGAATCTTTTCAAATTCATCTTTGAAATGGATATACGTATATATATATATATATATATAAACGGGATTTTGCATCAAATAACCCACAAGTGTTGATATGCAGTAAAAACAACAACCAACCAACCAACCAACCATATAGTCTCCACTACACTAAGTGATGCTATAAGCAAGAATTATTCGACATGGCAACCAACTCTCTAAATACGTTATGGGAAGTATGCAGACATTATTCTAAACATCAACCTCATTACGACTTGAACCAAAGATCTCCAAACTTTTCAAGATGAGAGCCATATACATCGTATATTTTACAAATGTCTCTGGCGGCAACACTCCACAAGACACCAACTGTACGGCCACCTGCCTCCTATCACGAAAACTAATCAAGTTAGACGAACCAGACATGCCGGGCACTGCTGGAGAAGCAGGGACGAACTCATAAGTGATGTACTCTTATGGACCCCCACACATGGCCGCACAAAAGCAGGACGACCAGCACGAACATACATTCAGCAACTATGTGAGGATACAGGATGTTTTCCAGAAGACCTGCCAGAGGCAATGAACGATAGGGAAAAGTGGCAAGAGAGGGTCAGGGATATCCGTGCAACCAGCACGACATGATGATGATGATGATGATGAAGAGCCAGAATATAAGTCCGTAGACCATTGCCCAGAGCACTGTTTTGTAGTTTCATCTTGTAGTTCTTTTAAAACCACTGCGATGATTTGTCACTAAAATAACAAGAAATCAAAAACCGCTGTCGTCCGCTCTCTTGATTCAAGAATGCAAAACAGCTATCGTTGAAATTCTATAGCGCAAACATGAACCTTTATTTGGCAGATAAAAATTTAGACCCATCATATGCTCTTCAGAGGACTGCACTGCTCGTATTGACAGTCAGGTTGTAAAAAATATAGCCCTCATATTGCAGAGTTTAGAGACTGGTTTAAACTTGTAAGGGAGGATATTTCCCCCAAAAGAGAAGGTGGATTCGTCCAACAAAAGACATAAAAGATACAGACTAGACTGTTGTTGAAGAACTGTGCGTTTGATTCTATTTATTATATTCCCTTGTACCAAAAGGTAATAAACCTATTTGTTAATCTTTTCCGGATTCAATGTTGTTTTTGATAAACTCAGTCACAAAAAGCAGTAATGAGGTTAATGTACCGTATAATATATCGATGATTCCTGTAACGTATTCAGGGCTTTGGGTTGCCATGCCGAGTAATTCCCCTTTATAGCATCTCTCAGCATAATAGGGGTTAGTTAGCGGTGCGCATCTCCTCTTTCTGCAGAGAAAATTTTGTCGCTAACCGGAAGTTGAACGCTAACCATAGTTTGGAGATTAAAGGTTTAAACTGTTCATTAATAATCCAGAAGCTGCTGTGTGCGACATTGTTGATTTTGTAAGTAGTTCTATGGTTTCAAGTATTCCAATTTAATGCAATACTAATAATTCTTATAGCTTCAAGCAATCATTTCTATTTAATAATAACTGTTTGCACACAATTATTTAGGTCTAATTGGGTTTTATGGCATGGTTTTATGTGTGTATGTGTGTGTGTGATTTAGTTGGTTTGAGTTTCATGGTATATCAAATCCTGTAGGTTATATAATGCCAAATCCTCTTTCTAAAATATATCAAAAATATATGATTTGGTTTGGTTGGGTTTTATGGCATATCAACCATTTGTTGGGGTGTCTTCCCTAAAGATGGACTCGCCCTCATGTGACATATACCGGCTAAGCTCTCTTCTGCGCAGTCTCGGAGCCGTTACCAAGAACGGACGTTAATATTCATGATTTTGTTAAGCTGAGGAGGGGTTTCTCCCAGCTATCGTTTATGTAGGCACTATTTTCTTTTAATATATTTCTTATCACTCATTTCCGAATCGTGTTATCATTTGAACCTCCCCTTGACCATTACACCATTGTTGGTTATCTAATGCCAAATTCTCTTTATATATATATATATATATTGAATATATATGACTTGTAAACATTTTGTTTATAACATTTTTAAACAAATCTGAGCTCCTTTTATTTTTTGCACACAGTTAAATGCTTTCAAGAACTGAAATGCATAACTAACCATTCAGTTAAACATCAGCCATTAGTTTGCACACCGTTAAATAATCGAAGAATTTTATTTCTGAAATTCAATTTATTATAAGTCATTTGTTTGCCCTCAGTTTAAATGTCAAACAGTTGACACAAAGATAGGACCCTATCAGGTGCTACCACTCCTAGGCATAGTGGACCTGGGAGCAATGGCAATGAAGGGGTACTCTGAATTCCCCAAAGCTCCAGGATAGACCCTTACCATCAGATTGTTTAGTGACACAGTTATATACTTAAAGGTCACTAATGTTTTTAGTGAACAATTATTTCTTCAAGAAACTATTATTAATACAAATAATTTACTGTAATATCGTATCAAGTATTTTTATCGAATACAAATAATCTTTAAAATATGTCTATTTGAACCATAGATGAGCGTATCGCATGTGCTACAAATCGGAGCCAGAGTAGACCTAAGAGTAATGGTCATGTAGGTTGGTTGGTTGGTTGTTTTTTTTATTTATGGCATCTCAACTTTTGTAGTTTATTTAATGCCAAATCCATTTCAATACAAATAATCAGTGCTATTTCAAACGATTATTCACTTTAGTATGAGTATACAGTTTAATTGTCAAAAACACTTTTATTTCAAGCTATTCAGTTTAGTCAAACAGTTCTGATTCAAACAATTCAATTTAGTATAATTATAGATTTTCTTTACACACAGTTAAATGTCAAAACATTTTTACAACAAACAATTCAGTTTAGCATACAAAAACAGTTCTATTTCAAACAATTCAGTTTAGCATAAGTATGCAGTTTAAATATCAAAACTGTTTTATTTCAAGTAATTTAGTTTATCATAAGTGCAGTTTAGTTCTATTTGACCCATAGATTTGACCCTATCAAGTGCTACCACTCCAGGCCAGAGTGGACCTGGGAGCGATGACAATGAAGGAGTACTCCGCATTCCCCAAAGCTCCATCATAACTGGAGCCTCACCATCAGATTGTTTAGTGTCATATCCAGGACACTCGTTGGAGGAGTCTTACCGCTAAGCAGAGATGCAGTCGGTATATTCTACAGCCCCAGCCGACTGGGAAAGGCCCTGCAGGGATACTCTATTCACATCAGAGCTCCGGAACTGTAGCCTTACTACTAGATGCAGTTTAGTGTTTTATTTTTTGGATATGGAAGAAGGGGTCTTACCACCTTGCTGAAAGTATTCTAAGCCCTTTTCGACAATGCTTTATCATTTTTTAAAATCGTATTAGAACTTGTAATGAAATTTATTGCTATTTTCATAGGAAATAACACGATATAGATCAGGCTTTTGCTAAAATTGAATTAAGAAATGTGTTTTATTTCGTTTGCATATGTAAAAAAAATGTCTTTGAGATTTCGAGAATCATTAATTTTGACAGTATTTTTATGGGCTCTTGCAGACAAAAGGTGTAAAAATTGTTTATTGAATTCTCAACTGAGTTATTGGATAGGCTGTGATAATTTTCTGAATCTTATAATTTTTATTATATATATATATATAGTCCCACTCACATATACATATATACATATATATATACATGTACATATATACATATATAGATATATATACGTATACTTTTAGATACATACTAATATATATATATATAAATTTAAATGAATTGAGCTCTCGAGAGCCGTTAAGCGGATATATGTAATCAAAACAATTGTGATGCATAAGCTAGTTTCCTCGTGGCTGAGTGGTAGAATCTTGAATTGGCGTTTGAGTCAGCTGGGTTTCGATCCCAGCTTCGGGAATCTGACGTGTCTAACCACACTGAAGGGCTGTGATACAACGAAACAGTCTGTCTGTGGATGACTATATATACATATATATATATATATATATTTAAATATATACACTCAAACACTCATATATATACAGATATGATTGTCTCTTTAGAAGCTTAGGGGACCAACGCCTATAACAGTTACGCTATGAGTACTGCTAGACAAGTAGCGTTGCCGGTTCAATCCTGACTGCTGGCAAATAACAATATAGGAATACTTAACACTTGTACCTTGTTATGGATAACGGAATCAGATTAAGCGCCCCACCATGTGGATTAAAAAAAGGACGTCGTTCGAAGTTCCGTTTAGGTTCCCGAGTTCGACAAGAAACACCGGAAGAAGGTCAAAAAACATATCCGGTGAAACGCTTTGAAGATAATAATAAAGATGAAGACAATATTCCAAAAACACTGAATGAAAAAATTATATATATATATATGTATATATGATTGGAATAAAACTCAACTGACCGTCAAAAGTTATTTAAAGCCAATAAAAATATCTATGTATGCGCGTGTATATATATATATATATATATATGATGCCTTCAATATGTTTCCAGATATTTTTGTACAGGCATTTAAAATTGTCGTAGACTCTTGAGAATTCACTATTTTATTGCTATACATCTTATGAGATAACTGACCAATTTTTATGATTTCAGGTTTAAATGAACATCTACAGTAGCAATTGGACTACACCCAACTAAAGCCTGATTGTCACAGCTGGTGAATTTCAAAAATGCAATATGGACGTGAGGACACATTAGAAGAACGAGATGCAATAAAATTCTGTTTTAAACTTGCAAAAAATGCCATAGAAAAGTATGAAATGCTTCAGACTGCTTTTCGACCATCTTGCATGAATCGAGCATCAGTTTTGAGTGGCATAAGAGATTCAAGGAAGGCATTGAGTCTGTGTGGGATGATGAGAAGTGTGGGAGGAATAAGGAAGTCAATACACTAGAGTTGATTGGCCAAAGGTTTAGGGTTAGGGTTACTATGATGAGGTTTTAAGGGAGTTCAGGAAGAGATTTCTTGGGAAGAGGCCAGCACTCTTCAAATCGGGTCAGTGGCATTTCCATCCGGACAATACACCAGTCCACAACTCCATCCTTGTCACAGACTATTTGACCAAGATGGGCATCAAGACAGTGCCTCCGCCTCCCTATAGTCGAGACCTTGCTCACTGTGATTTTTGGTTCTCCCCTAAGCTCAGAGGGTATCTTCCTGATAGGGTCTTATCTATGGGTCAAATAGAACAAACTGTGTATACAAACAAATGACTGATGTTAGATTGTGACTGTTATATAGAAGTACTTGAAATCATTTAACTGTGTACAGCAAAGAACTCAGGCTCATTTAAGAAATTAATCTACAAAAAATGTTTATAAATCATATATATATATATATATATATATATATATATATATATATATATATATATATATATAAAGAGAGAATTTGGCATTTAATAACCAACAATGGTTGGTATGCCAAGAAAAACCTCACCAAACTAAGTAATATTTGATATATATATAAAGAGGATTTGGCTTTAAATAACATACAATGGTTGATATGCTATAGAACAACCCGATTCAATCATATATATTTAATATATATGTATAAAGAAGATTTGGCATTAAATAATCTACAATGGTTGATATGCCATGAAACCCAACCAAACCAAATCATACATATTCAATATATATGTATAAAAAGGATTTGGCATTTAATAACCAACAATGGTTGGTATGCCAAGAAAAACCCAACCAAACTAATATTTCATATATATGTATGAAGAGGATTTGGCTTTAAATAACCTACAATGGTTGATATGCAATAAAACAACCCAACTCAATCATATATATTTCATATATATATTAAGAAGATTTGGCATTAGATAATCTACAAATGTTGATATGCCATAAAACTCAACCAAACCAAATCGTATATATTCAATGTATATATGTATAAAGAGGATCTGGCATTAAGTAACCTACAATGGTTGATACACCATAAAACTTTTGCCTTGTTCGTCCAGTTGTGAAAAACAAATCCGCTGTTTGCCCTCTGGTTGAAATGTTTTCGCCATTTTCCTTTGCCTTTCTTTTCTTATACACAATCCTGACACAACACACAATCCTGACAAACACACACACACACACACAATTAATAGCTAAAGCAATGCCATATTCAGTTAAGACTGTTTAACGCCATTTTCTCAATAATACGAAAGTCTTCCAGACATGGAAAATCCTATTTGAAAAACGGCTTTTGCACAGATTTTTTGAGATCCCCTGAGAATATTCCATTTTTATTATTTGCAAAATAGTTGTTACGATGTT
Organism: Sepioteuthis lessoniana; assembly: GCA_963585895.1. Taxonomy (NCBI): domain Eukaryota; kingdom Metazoa; phylum Mollusca; class Cephalopoda; order Myopsida; family Loliginidae; genus Sepioteuthis; species Sepioteuthis lessoniana. Next base: position 135,780 of record CAUZXS010002952.1, on the reverse strand, counting down.
CATCGAACCAGGAGTTGAAAGAAAAAAAAATACCCTGACCTTTAAGCCGCCCTCTCTTTGCTCGCAATCCATGCAGAACCGGCAGGTTAGAGCGTGGGTTTGGTTTAATCACTAATTTATTTATAGGGATCTGATGTTTGATACCGATTTCCACCGGAATTCGTCTCGATGCTATTTTGACGGACACAGCTAAAAATGATCAATGAGGTCGATAACAGATCACAGAATTGAAGATATTAATCACAAAAATCGATCTGCTTTATCGAAGTAGTATCAAATGCCTTAATGTTTTCTGTCGGCAAAAATGATGTCAATGATAATTGATCGATATTGATCAAATCATAAATCGCATACGAATGCTGCTCCGATAGTAATGCCTTCTATTAATTTCCACGGAAACTACAACAGACAGAAGGAACACAATAACACCGTTGGCTAGAGCATGCTTTCCGTTTTAAACTAATGCCTCCAATTCAAGTCAATGGAAACTACAATAGACAGAGGGAACACAATAACACCGTTGGATAGAGCATGCTTTCCGTTTTAAACTAATGCCTCCAATTCAAGTCAATGGAAACTACAATAGACAGAGGGAACACAATAACACCGTTGGCTAGAGCATGCTTTCAGTTTTAAACTAATGCCTCCAATGCAAGTCCATGGAAACTACAATAGACAGAAGGAACACAATAACACCGTTGGCTAGAGCATGCTTTCCGTTTTAAACTAATGCCTCCAATTCAAGTCAATGGAAACTACAATAGACAGAGTGAACACAATAACACCGTTGGCTAGAGCATACTTTCCGTTTTAAACTAATGCCTCCAATTCAAGTCCATGGAAACTTCAGTAGACAGAGGGAACACAATAACACCGTTGGCTAGAGCATGCTTTCAGTTTTAAACTAATGCCTCCAATTCAAGTCCATGGAAACTTCAATAGACAGAGGGAACACAATAACATCGTTGGCTAGAGCATGCTTTCAGTTTTAAACTAATGCCTCCAATTCAAGTCAATGGAAACTACAATAGACAGAGGGAACACAATAACACCTTTGGCTAGAGCATGCTTTCCGTTTTAAACTAATGCCTCCAATTCAAGTCAATGGAAACTACAATAGACAGAGGGAACACAATAACACCGTTGGCTAGAGCATGCTTTCCGTTTTAAACTAATGCCTCCAATTCAAGTCCATGGAAACTACAATAGACAGAGGGAACACAATAACACCGTTGGATAGAGCATACTTTCCGTTTTAAACTAATGCCTCCAATTCAAGTCCATGGAAACTTCAATAGACAGAGGGAACACAATAACACCGTTGGCTAGAGCATGCTTTCAGTTTTAAACTAATGCCTCCAATTCAAGTCCATGGAAACTACAATAGACAGAGGGAACACAATAACACCGTTGGCTAGAGCATGCTTTCCGTTTTAAACTAATGCCTCCAATTCAAGTCCATGGAAACTTCAATAGACAGAACGAACACAATAACACCGTTGGCTAGAGCATGTTTTCCGTTTTAAACTAATGCCTCCAATTCAAGTCCATGGAAACTACAATAGACAGAAGGAACACAATAACACCGTTGGCTAGAGCATGCTTTACGTTTTAAACTAATGCCTCCAATTCAAGTCAATGGAAACTACAATAGACAGAGGGAACACAATAACACCGTTGGCTAGAGCATGCTTTCCGTTTTAAACTAATGCCTCCAATTCAAGTCCATGGAAACTTCAATAGACAGAGGGAACACAATAACACCGTTAGATAGAGCTATAAAATACTATTACTTAAATAAATAGTTTACATAATCACTGCCATTGGCCGTGTATTTTCGACGGTAACCAATAAAAGACTGTATAGCGTCTGTGAGGGAATTGTAACTCCAAAAGTAATGCTTTCCATTTATTTCTGCGGAAACTACAACAGACAGAAGGAACATGATAGCACTGTAGGATAAAACAAGTTTTCAGCCAGGAAATATAATTTTTGGACAAAATCACTGCGACCAGCAACGCATTTTCGTCAGCGATGAAGAAGAAACTGTATACCGTGCAGGCGACACGTCACCTACAGAGAAAGGGCGAAAATAGCCCAGTTCTGTCGGCATTTCCCTTTTGAAGCACCTCAGATGCTGAACAATAGTACCAACCTTTACCCTTTTAGAGAAAGGGGAAGGTATAGTCAAATATAGCGAACTGGCATAAAAGGAATACATGACTGGGCGGGAAAGTTGATCCACTGGAAATTGTACAAAAGATTAGAATCTAACAATGTTGATAAATGGTATATGCACAAATTAGAATAGACTACAGCTTTGTTGAGATCGGCCAGAATACTGAGAAGAGTCTTGGAGACATAAAGAACTTGCGGTCATTCGGAATCCAGTGAAATAACATTAGTTAACACTGGTGTGAAAAACTTTCGAGTATAATAATAATAATAATAAAGGATAAGTACCTCGACTTTGCAAGAGAATTGAAAAAACTATGGAACGTGAAAGTGACGATTGTACCAATTGTGATAGGTGCGTTTGGCACAGTAACTAAAGGATTATTAAAGGGCCTGGGGGATTTGGAAGTTGGTGGCCGAGTGGAGACCATCCAAACGACAGCATTATTGAAGACGGCCAGAATACTGAGAAGAGTCCTGGAAACTTGAGGAGACTTGCTGTGACTCAAACTCCAGTGAAAGACCATCAGCTAACGCTGATGTGAAAAATTCAAATGAGTAAATAATAATAATTACGAATCATCTAATCTCGACCTGAAGACCAGACCTAGTTATAGTCAACAATAAACAGAACCTACCATACAGTGAACTTTACCGTTCCGGATGACCACAGGGTAAGACTAAAAGAAAAGTGAAAAGCAAGATAAGTACCTAGACCTTGCTTGAGAACTGAAAAAACAATGGAACATATGATGGTGATACCAACTGTAATTGGTATAGAGACTAGAGGATTTGGAAATAAGATTACGCGCAGAGAACATCCAGACTACACCTTTTTGGTGATTGGCCAGAGTACTGAGAAGAGTCTGGAAGACTTGAGGAGATTTGCTCGCGCAAACTCCAGCGGAAAACCATCAGGTAACGCTAGTCTGAAAAACTCTCAAAGGAGTAAATAATAATCATTCTTGGATCTTATCAGAAAGCTGAAAAAGCTGTGGAACATGACAGTGACGGTGATACCAATAGTAGTTGGTACACTTGGGACGGTCGTCAAAGACCTGGAAAAGAGACTGGGGCAACAGGAGATCAGCGTAAAAATTGAGACCATGCAGACCACAGCACTGTTAAAATCAGCTAGAATACTTAGAAGAGTCCTGGAGACCTGAGGAAACTTGCTGTTACTTAGACACGAGTGAAAAACTATCTGTTAAAACCGGTGTAATTTGACGGACGGACAGACGGAAGAAGATTTGGAGAAAAACTTTTAACCGGTTCATATGTGTATGTACCCAACCCCTCCGCCACGGGCAGAATGCGACACAAGGTCAGTTTTCAAGCTGAGTTCAACAAGTTTCAATTCATTGTTTTCCTTCTCCAAGACTGGTTACCATACCAATGTTAAAGAGCATAGTCTGCCCTACTATTTTGCCCATAGCCAGAGAGAGAATCGTTGCATTCAGACTTTTCACAAGGATATTAGCACTTTGTGTAATGCAAACGGCCTTATTTAGGACTTTCTTACGACGATAACCATTACACCACTAGCGCTTCCCAATCGGTTCATATGAAACAATTTTCCCCCACTTCCAATTTATCATCTGATTTCATTGCAACTGTTTCTAATCACCGACTTGCAAAATCGACATCGATCTGTTTCACCATTTATTGATATTTCTCTATTAATTCAAATTTATCTCCAATGTACTGACGGCAATCACCAATATAAGTCCGCCATTATCACTCAACGACGGTGGTGGGGGTGACGGTGGGGGTGGAGAGACGCACTAATCACAGTGCAACTGAAACAGCACAGGGAAAAATTAGAATAAAAAAAAAAGGATCGATTTCTGAGGTAACTTTTTGATCGGAAATCGATCCTGCGTTTCATTGGTATTATTTTTAGATCCGTTTTGCCGTGATCAAGATAGAGCGAAAACGTTTGACGTATATCTAATGAAAATACATACATACATATATATGTGTGTGTGAGTGCGAGCGCGCGCGTGTGTGTGTGTGTGTGCAGACAGATGTTTACAAAAGCTTCACAGTATGCCACAAATACAATAACGATTTTCTTACAAATCATCGGCAAGTTAGACTGACTTCAAAGAAGTGTGGCCAAAATAACTCAGGTTCGAACAAGTGACGATGGCAACAATTGAATTATCTTAAGAATTGAGAGTTGCTCAATTTAGTGGCCGAGATAGTAGCATATTTCAAGGCCAGACAAAAAATAAAAATAAAAATAAAATTCGAAAACTGGTTCTGAATGCAGGCAGCTCTTCCTGTTGGAAACAACACAATCTTCCAACCTATAGTTGCCTGTATTTATCTGTGTACTGTACTAAGCTAAGCTTTGTAAATGTCAAACTATTTGAGCGAACAAATTAAATTATAAATGTTTTCTGACATCTAATAGCTTTTCGTTTAGATGTGGCACATGGTCGAACAAATGGGTCACCCAATGAGACTCAAACTCCCACGTGAAGGGTTGCTAGTCTAGCTTGCTAACTATTGCACCACGCAGGGATTGCTTGGTTTCGTAATTTACAAAGCTTTTTGCTTAGATGTGACATAAGGCCAAATGAAAAAGGCGCCTAATGAGACTCGAACTCACTCGAGAAGGTTTGCTAGTTTAGCTTGCTAACCATTGTATCACCTGAGACGCCCTTTTATATTTAATTTAGTAATTTACTAAGCATTTTTTGTTAGATGTGGCACAAGGCCATATGAATGGGGCACCTAACGAAACTGGAACTCATATGTGAAAGTTTGTTTGTCTAGCTGGCTAACCATTACACCACCGGAGACGCCCGGGGATTTCCTGGTATAGTTGTTATTTATTAAGTTTTTTGCCTAGTTGTGACACAAGGCTACATGAATGGGGCATCCAATGAGAATCGAACTCACTCATGAAGGTTTGCTTGTCTCGCTTGCTAACTATGACTTTCACCCGAGGCGCCCTACTAAGCTCTTTTTGCTTAGATGTGGCACTGGGTCGCATCAATGAACCCCCTACCAATGAGAATCGGACTCACTCGTGAAGGTTTGCTAGCCTAGCTTGCAAACCGTTACACCACCTGAGGATTTCTTGATATAGTGATTTACTAAGCTTGTTACTTAGATGTGGCACAAGGTCGGGTGAATGGAGCCTTCGATGAGAATCGAACTTACACATGAAGGTTTGTTTGTTCAGCTTGTAAACCCTTACACCACCTGAGGCTTCCAGTTATCTTATAGTTGTTATCATCAAAAAACATTATGTAAAAAAATTGTTTACTTTTTCTTGTTCCTGGGCAGAAAGTGTTATTTTTGGTTGTTTCGGCTCATTGTGTTATATACCGACATAATAAATATGCTTATATACACATACACATGTTCATGCAGATATATACAAATTTTTGGAGGTGCCCGTGGTGTAGTCGTTATCGCCGTAGGAAATGAACACGGCGATACGAGTTCAAATCCTGGACGAGACTGATTGCATTTCACATAGCACTAATACCCTTGGGGAAGGTATGAATCCAATAATTCTCCCTCCAGCTATGGGTAAATAGTAGGACAGACTAGGTTCTTCAGCCATGGTTAGGCAACTAGTCTAGGAGAAGGAAAACTCTGAATTCAAACCTGTTAAACTCCGCTTAAAAATTGACCTTGTGTCATATCCTGCCCGAGCGGAGGGGTTGGTAAATAGTAGATATATACATATATATGCTGGATACATACCGACGCGATGATAAACAGACGCAATTGACAAAGACGCAGGAAGACTTCTTTATAAAATATTTTACCTCTCACTTTATTTGTAAGGTTTCGAAAAGGGTTACTCAAAGTTTGCGTGTAAGAGGGAGCTGGAGACCGAACATAACTGAAATATTTTGACCCCAAAGTTATGGGCGTCAGCGTTGTGTCTTTCTCGTTCTCCATGGCTGCTCAACCGGAGCACTCGAGTCCAATCTGCTGGGTGCTGGCTTTCCTTACTACACCACGTCTATTTCCCTCTCCAACTATACTGCTTGTCCTCAACTCTACTCGCCTGTCTCCAACTGTCCTCAATTCGTTGGCCTTATATTACCTTAAAACTCCCACGTGGTGATATGGACACGCCTCCGCAACTTCTTCCGATATCTAGCGACCGGGATGTGTCACTTCCGCTACCTTTGGAATGGCCTGTGTGATCGTCATCGAGTGGAAATAACTGTCATGCAGTTCAGAGGTCACTCTCTTCCGCTGCGTCAGTCTATGAGAGTATAATGGGATTTTTTTTTTACCTCGTCCCATTTCATCAGCCAATTTCCGCCCACGCGATTTCCTCTCATAACTGCCACTAGAATGTGTCACTTCCTTCCGATGCATCACCTTGAATGGCATTTTTGGCCGGGTCGACAGGTCAAAACATAACAATTGGCCTAGTGGATAGAGTGTTCGCCAAGGGTCCGGGAGACCTGATTTCAATCCCAGGTCGAGTCATACCAAAGACTTTAAAAATGGTACTTGATACCTCCTTGCTTAATACTCAGTAATATAAGGTACGTATCAAGGGTAAAGTAGAGCAATCCAGGGAAAGGAGTAGCGTCTTCCCCTACACCTAGGTGTAGTCGCTATCGAAAAGGAAGCCTTCTGTTCACCCTCGACTAAAGGGAGACAACTTTACTTACTTATATTTAATATAAATATTTTTTCTTCCAAGTTTATTTTTGTCAACTGAGTAATGACATTTACAATTTTATCCATTTTCCAGAACATTCCAGAAAAATTCAGTGCTCAGTTGTCGATAGAGAATTTTCTCGAATATTTTTGTTAATTTTTGTCTGGCTAGAGTTTAAAAGAAATATGCAAATGTTGATTTATATGTCGTTTTATTCACAAACTATGCAGATACCGGCTCATTCGTATAACCGTTTGAATGTTTGCCAATGGTCTGGGAGACTGGCGTTCAATCCCAGTTTGAGTCATACCAAAGACTCAAAAAATGGTTTTTAATGTCTCTTTGCCAAACACTCAGCATGATAAGGTACGGATTAAGGGTAAAGTGATGCAATCCAGGGAAACAAGTAGCGTTATCTCCTACACCTCGGTGTAGTTGTTATTGAAAAGGGAGCCTTCGGATCGACCTCGGCTAACTTACAATGAAAATACGCGAATTTGTCAATTTTAACATAGAAAATGGGTTAATTTCTAAATGTTATTATCCATTAAACCCTAATTTCAATAATATCTAAACATATATTTTAGCCATTGTGGATTTGAATTGGTTTCGTTATTTTGTTTAATGGCATACCAACCTTTGTAGGTTATCTAATGCCAAAACCATTCTTGTAGAAGAAAAGCAGTGGTACTATTTGACTCAAAGCTGGGAGGATCAGGGGATCCATACCTTTCCCAAGGGTATTGTCACGTGCGACTGCACGATTAAACAAAGAAACTAAATCTATGTATCTAGGATGTATTAGGTATTATTTATAACCAAAATCTACGACATTGAATCTTTGTAACCAAAATTACATAAATACACATAAAAAGTGTTTTAGTTACGTTTGGATTACTTTATATTCCTTTTTTCTTTTTCTTTTTCTTTTTTTTTTTTTTTTTTTTTTTGGTTACTGAGTTTCAGAGCTGTCGAGTTTGGTAATAAATAATACCTAATAATATACGTTCTGGCTGTTAATAAAATCCGGATATCTTTAGTTTAGATTGAATGATTGATTGGTTTTGACGGCATGTCAACACGTCTAGGATTATTTTATGCCAAGAGGTTAGGGAATTGTATTCAGTGTACATTTATATTTACATTTCTTGTGTAGTTGTCCAAAGAGTGAAAATTATTTATATTAGATAGGAATACTTGAAACCATACAACTGGGTGCAAATTATTTGTATTAGATAGGATACTAGATATCATATAACTATGTGCAAATTACTTGTATTAGATAGGAATACTTGATATCATACAACTGTGTACAAATTATTTGTATTAGATAGGAATACTTGAAATCATAGAACTGTGTGCAAATTATTTGTATTAGATAGAAATACTTGAAACCATACAACTGTGTGTAAATTATTTATATTAGATAGGAATACTTGATATCATACAACTGTAAATTGTATGCATTAAGAATAATTCATTGAAGCCCAAATTGTTTACGAACAATTATTATTCTTTGTTATTCGAAACCATAAAACTGGGTTCAAACAAACAATTATTATTCAATAAAAATAATTACTTAAATTATAGTTATTAGTATTAGGTATGAATACTTGAAACCATACAACTCTGTGCAAATTTATTGCATTTGTACACAGTATTTTGGCCTAAAAGGTAGAGTCTTCACCATTGCTCCGGGAGACCGGGGTTCAATTCCAGGTTGAATCATACCAAAGATTCAAAAAATGGTACTGGATGCCTCCTTGTTTAACACTCAGTATTATAAGGTACAGATCAAGTGTAAGTGGAGCAATCCAGGGAAAGGTGTACCGCCCTTCCTTACACTGCGATCTAGTAGCTGTTGAAAAGGGAGCTTTCGGGTCGCCCTTGATGATGGTCGGCCAACTACTACTATTGAAATTAGAGGCCATAAAAAGAAGAGTGACTACGGTCGGCCATCTTTACTTATATATATATATATAGAGAGAGAGAGAGAGACGTACAATGAACGCTATTTCCAACTCCTAAGGATGAAATAACCGTTTATAGTGTTGGGGTAAAAAAGATAGTTATCTCTCCTTTTGAGGATTTATGGGCGAGCTTCCGCGAACCGTTGGTCATGTGACAATTCCAGAGGCAAGATATACCTTTTTTAGCAATAGACATCGATCGGGGAGAAACCCTTTTCTTTTGTCTCCTCTCTTTGAGAAGCTCGTGCGCGCGAATTCTCTTCTGAGAATTTCCCCTACACCAGGAAACCGTATGTGTTTAACCACAGCTATTCAGCCCTTCTTGTTCTTTGAAACAGCGTTTGTAACCTTTTTATGATTAGGGACATTTGAAATGTTTTACAATTATGTGTAAATATATGTATATAAAATTTGTAATTTTAGTCTAGACTGACATTGAGTTTTTCCTTACCGAAATATTTTACAGTCGGTTATAATTAAGATAGCCTAAAGCATTATAGGAAAATACTGGTGGTATTCTCAATGAATACCACTCACTATAAATTCCTATAATATATAGGGAGGTGCCTATGGTTATCGTCGTAGAAAATGGATACGACGATACGAGTTCTAATCCTGGACGAGACTGATTGCATTTCACATAGCACCAATACCCTTAGGAAAGGTATGAATCCAATTATTCTCCCTCCAACAACGGGTAAATAGTAGGGCAGACTAGGTTCTTCAGCCTTGGTGAGGCAACTAGTCTAGGAGAAGGAAAACTCTGAATTGAAACCTGTTAAACTCCGCTTAAAAAATTGACCTTGTGTCATATCCATAGCGGAAGGGTTGGTAAATATGACAAATTCTTATAATGGGTTGACATGCCGTTAAAATCAATGATCTCGGAGGTCGACTCCACATTGTCTGTACTAAGGTCTGAGGTAAATATACGTATAAGACTTTGCCAATGGCTATTATCCTTCAACAGACAGACACATTCACGCACACGTACACAACTTCGGGAGAATAGTATAGATAGTGTTTTCTAAATGTAAGTCAATAAATAAAATCAAAACTAATTAGATTGAAAAGATAAATTTATCCAGGCATTTGAATATATTTGCATCTTGTTAAGAATCGATAGATATGCACACATTTACAGGCGGTCATATACCTTCCATAAAATGGCGTCAGTTTTGTAAATTTCAATAAAAATGAAAAGAAAGAACTTTCGCAGAAATATTCATAGCGATTTCAAACACGACATTAAATAAATACACTGATATAAATCTAGCGTGTATAGTTCGAAAGTAAAGGCAATATCAGGACTGGAGTTCGAACTCGTTTACAACAAAAACACTGTCCAGCGCTCCAACCGTTACGCCACGTTGACTCAGTTTGCGAAAGACGTAATTAACAATATCATATATTTTTCATCAAGTTTATGATAATTGGTTAGTTGGTTGGGTCTAATGGTATATCAACTCTTAAAGGTTATTTAATGCCGAATCCTATGTATACATATATAATATAAGTGAGTAAAGTTGGCGACCGTAGTTGAGGGCGACCAGAAAGCTCCCTTTTCAATAGCTACTACACTGAGGTATAGGGGAGGGCGCTACTCCTTTCCCTGGATTGTTCCACTTTACTCTCGATATGTACCTTATACTGCTGAGTGTTAAGCAAGAAGGTATCAAGTACCATGGTATGACGCGACCTGGAATTGAACCCAGGTCTCCCAAATAATAAATAAATATATATTAGTTTTTATGTATATTTAATATCATGGATGTTTATCTGCGACCACAGCTTTCATGCCGTCTTTATACGTCAATCATTAGGCAGGAAAAGATTTGGGAGAAATCGAAAAAAATCGAAAAAATACGGTTTGGTTTGTTGGGTTTTGTGGGATATCAACCTTTGTAGGTTATTTAACGCCAAATCCATTTTTACGTAAATAATCTATTCTATTTATAACAATTCAGTTTATCATAAGTACACAGTTTAATTCTCAGAAACATTTCCATTTCAAACTATTCAAGCAGTTATATGTAACCATTCAATTAAGTGTAAATACAGTTTTAATGTCGAAAAACAGTCCTATTTCAAATAATTCAGTTAAGCATAAGCACGCAGTTTAAATGTAAGTACGGTTTGTCAAAAACATTTCTATTTCAAGCTATTCAGTTTACTCAAACAATTCAGTTTAGCATAAGTATGCTGTTAGTTCTATTTAACCCATAGATAGGGCCCTATAGAGTGCTACCACGCCGGGGCCAGAGTGGACCTGGGAGCAATGGCAATGAAGGGGCACTCCGCATTCCCCAAAGCTCCAGCACTGCTGGAACCTCACCATCAGATTGTTTCGTGTCATATCCAGGACACTTGTTAGGGGGGTCGTACCCCTCTGCAGAGGTGCAGTCAGTGTATTCCACAACCCCAGCTGACTGGGCAAGAAAAAAATACAGTCAAAAGAATGTTTAGGTTAGAATTGTGTATAACTCTTTTTTGTGTGTATGGGCGTATGTATTGATTATATTTGCGTATTGTTGTGTGTGGTCACATATGTGATTGTTAGTATGTGTGTGTATGATGACACGTGCACCACGTGACAGATTTCTGGTCGTCTCATGAATATATGTGTAGCGGTGTGTAACAAAAAGTAACAGAAGCCGAGAGACGGTTGGTAGATGATTCTTCTAACATCGATATTTTCAACAAAAACAAATATATATATATATATATATATATATATATATATATATATATATATATATGACAACGCACTAAAATGAAAATGCAGTTATAAACTAACATTAGATTATACACTTAAAAAAAAAAACCCACAGAAATTGAAATATAATAATGCTACCTAAAACATAATATTATTTGATATTAATCATTTGTTTGCTCACAGTTTAAATGGCTTCAAATATTGCAACCTAAAACTAATAATTCTATTTTGATATCAAATCATTTGTTTGCACACAGTTTAAATGACTTCAAATATTGCTACCAAAAATTTATAGTATTATTTGGTATTAATTATTTGTTTGCACACAGTTTAAATCGTTTCACTTCCTATTTATTTGCACTCATTTAAATTGTTCCAAGTATTACGATGTAAAAATAATAATTCAATTCAACATCAGTCATTTGTATGGACACAGTTGAATGATTTCAAGTTGGGCACCTCGAGTGGTGTCGTGGTTAGATAACTAAACTTATGAACCTTCACGAGTGAGTTCAAGTGTCATTGTGAGCTCAATTCATATGGCCTTGTGTCATACCTAAGCACAAGGCTTAGTAAATTACTAAATAATTTCAAGAATAGAAAATGACCAAGTATTTCTTTTTAACCCACGGGTGAGACTCTCACAGGTTGTATCAATCCGGTGGACACGAGAGTAATGGCAATGAAGGGGTACTACACATTCCCCAAAGCTCCCGGACTGGAGCCTCACCATCAGATGCAGTTCAGTGTCTTATTCAGGACACTCTTTTTTTTACTCTTCTGCAGAGATTGCCCCTCAGCTGGGGCTGTAGAATACACCGACTGGGTAAGACCTCCCTCCAACGAGTGTCCTGGTATGACACTAAACAATCTGAGGGTGAGGTTCCAGTGATGCTGCAGCTTTGGGGAATGCGGAACACCCCTTCATTGCCATTGCTCCCAGGTCCCCTCTGGCCTGGAATGGTAGCACCTCATAGGGCCCTATCTATGGGTTAAATTGAACTAACTGAATACTCATGGTAAACTGAAAAGTTTGAATTAGAACTGTTTTTGACATTGAAACTGTACTTACACTAAACTGAATTGTTTAATATAGAACTGTTTTGACATTTAACTGTGTGTAAACAAAATTTGTACTTCTACAAAACTGAATTAACTGAATTAGAACTGTTTGAATAAACTAAATAGATTGAAATAGAAATGTTTTTGATATATAAACTGTGTACTCATGCTGAACTGAATTGTTTGAAATAGAACTGACGATTTACATAAACATGTATTTGGCATTAAATAACCTACAAAGGTTGATATGCCATAAAACTCAACCAACCAACCACCTTCTGCAGAGATGCAGTCGGTGTATGCTACAGACTCTGCCGTCAGTTTTATGGTCCTTTTTACCTTAGCGGGAGTAAGTAAGTAACCGGGCCATTGGTTTAATAAGTAGAGTGTTCACCAATTGTCCGGGAGACCGGGGTTCAATCTCAGAGCGAGTCATACCAAAGACTCAAAAAATGGTACTTGATGCCGCCTTGCTTACCACTCAGCATTATAAGGTAAGGACCAAGGGTAAAGTAGAGCAATCCAGGGAATATAGTTGCGCCCTCCCCTGCACCCTCGACTAAAGGTCTCCAAATTTATTTTACTTACCTTAGTGGGTGAGATCTTACATGTATGATTTGGTCACCATGTGTTTTAAAATACGTGTAGTTGGGCAGCAGTCTTTCATTTAAGCATGTTTGATTAAATAATAAAGACACATTTTGTCTATGTAATTTAATTAAGATCCTTTCAAGTTTCCTGATAAGTTGCCACCCAACTACGCATATTTTGAAATACGGAATCCTGCGGCTCACCACGATACTAACACCCAAAAGTATCTGTGTAGTCTTGTAAAAAGACAAATTAAATACAATAAAGAAAAAAGAACACCCTAAAACACTTACCAGGAAATTTGAAAGGATATTAATGAAATCATGTGGACAAAATGAATCTTTATTACTTAATCAAACATGCTTAAATGAAAGACTGCTGCCCCCTATATATATATATATATATAGTGTTTTGTAATTTGAAATAAACAGTCTTACTTATGGTAGTCCGTTTTGAGGTTTTTTTCTTTTCACGTCCTTTTTTCGCCACATCTCATTAAATTTGCGTTGGTTCACTTCCTTTCTTTTTAAAAAGATTTTTTGTAGAAACTTCTCAAAAACAATTCGTTTGTTGGTGGTGGGGTTCCTTTCGGTAATGTGTAGAAAGAAAGAAAGAAAGTGTAAAAAAGTAAAAAAAAGAAAGAAAGAAAGAGTAAAAGAAAGAAAGAAAGAAAGAAAGAAAGAAAGAGGAAAAGAGTAAAAGAAAGTAAGAAAGAAAGAATTTTTTTTGAAATACAAGAAAAAAAGAAAGAAAGAAAGAAAGAAAGAAAAGAGAGAAAGAAAGAAAGAAAGAAAGAAAGAGGAAAAGAGGAAAAGAAAGAAAGAAAGAAAGAAAGAAAGAAAAGAGAGAAAGAAAGAAAGAAAGAAAGAAAGAAAGAAAGAAAGAAAGAAAGAAAGCTAAGATGAATAAAAAAGAAATTCATCAATGAAAATTTTGTAGCTGAAAGACTTTCAGTTACTAAAAAATCTTCGAGAGAATCTAAAGTTTTTCTTTTTCTTTTTTCAAACTCTTCACATATCAGTAAACAATGGAGATACGAAAATACCAAACAAGTTTTTTTTTCTTATCTCCGAAAAGACTTTTCTTAACTTTTTGCTTTTACTTTCTCTTTTACTTGTCCTTTTTTTCACGTCTTTCCGTCATAACTTTATTTGCGACTTCTTTTCTTTATCTTTCTCTCTACTTCTATCTAACCCCCTCTCTCTCTATCCCTTCCAACCTCTTTTTTTCTCTCTCACTTGCTATCCCTCACTCTCTTTCGTTTCTCTCTTTCTCTCTCCCACAGCCTTATCGATGGGGTTTAGAATACACTGTACACCCTCCCCCAAAAGGTGGCCTACTTATAACACCTAACTACATCAGGTGGTGCGGGAGATCTATGTCGTATACAGTACCCCTTTACTGTCATTACTCCCAGATCCACTCTTTTATACATAAAAACAGTTCTATTTCAAACAATTTAGTTTAGCATAAATACACAGTTTCAATATCAAAAAACAGTTTTATTTCATACAATTCAGTTTAGCATATGTACACAGTTTATTTCTATTTGACCAATAGATAGGTCCCTATCAGGTGCTACCCGGTCTGGGATCGATGGCAATGAAGGGATACTCTGCATTCCCCAAAGCTCCAACAATACTAGAACCTCAGCATCAGATTGTTTAGTGTCATATCCAGGACACTCGTTAGGGGGTCTTACCCCTCTGCAGAGGCGTAATCTTTGGCAAGATTCACATGTGTACGATAGTGCGTATATGCGTACTGTTTTTATGTCCGTATATGTTTTTGTGCGTATTAGATATTCATGTGTGTTGCAGGCTTATCTTTCAAGCCTCCATTCAAAAACCTTGTACAGCGCTTTACCCATTGATCGTAAATAAAATATTATTTTCAATACATTATTTTTAGTACCTGTTGTCTGCCAATCATAACAGTGAAAGGCTTCACATTGCAACATACCTGTTGGCTGTCAGTAAAGCCGATCGATTTATCAATAAATCAATAGTTTCTTTCCACTTATGAAAACAATTTAACCCTTAAAGAACATACACGTCACCCACATAAGAATTGGTATTGGATTCAAGAGAAAATTAATTCTAGAACATAGGTATTTTGAGAAGACAAAGTGCTCTTCATATATTTCCACAAGAATAGCAAGAAAGGTTATTATACCCTGGAGAGGTGTAAGACCTCTCCCCAAAAGAGTTGTCCTTGGTATGAAACTTAAAGGAGCTAAAGAATACACCGACTACTACTCTGAAAAGGGGTTGATCCCAACCATCAATGAGTGTCCTGGTATAACATTAAGCAATCAGATATTGCGGCTCCAGTAATGCTGAAACTTTGGGGAATCAAGACTGTCCTTTCATTGCCATGGCTCCGAGGTCCATTCTGTCCCGGATTGGTAGCGCATGATAGGGTCCTATCTATAGGTCGAATAGAACTGTTTGACATTTAAACTGTGGGCAAACAAATAATCTTGTACAAAATTGAATTGGTAGAAATAGAACAGTTTGTTCATTTAACTGTGTGTAAACAAATGACTGATGTTTAATTGAATTGTTAGTGATGAAAAGCAAGGCATGGAACGATTTAATTTTGTTGAATTACGCTAAACTGAAGTGTTTGAAATAGAACTGTTAGATCATTTAATTATGTATAAACAAATGAATGATTTTTTAATTAAATTGTTAGTGTAAAATAGCAATACTTAAAAACATTCAACTGTGTGCAAACAAATGATTAGTACTAATTAGAAGTACTCATATATTATAGAAATAAGTGAAACCATTTAACTGTGTGCAAACAAATGAGCTCAGTCTAGTTTAAAAATGTTATCTACAAAATGACTTTATGAATCATATATTTAATATATATATATATATATAATATTTGGCATTATATGACCTACAGTGGTTGATATGCCATAAAATCCAATCAAACCAAATCCTATAAATCTAATACATATATATAAAGAGGATTTGGCATTAAATAACCTACAATGGTTGATATGCCATAACAATTAACCAAACCAAATCATATATATTTGTTTTATATGTATAAAGAGGATTTAGCATTAAGTAACCTACAAGGGTTGTTATGCCATAAAACCCAACTATACATATTTAATATATATGTATAAAGACGATTTGGCATTAAATAACCTGTAAGGGTTGATATGCAATAAAATCCAACCAAACCAAATCATATATATTTCATTTAGATGTATAAAGAGGATTTATCATTAAATCACCTACAAGGGTTGAGATGCCATAAAACCCAACCAAACCAAATCATATATATATATATATATATAGTGATCCACAGACAGACTGTTTCGTTCTATCAGAACTCTTCAGTGTGGCTAGACACGCAGGACGCTCGAAGCCGGAATCGAAATCCGGTCAACTTTATGCGAGACTGAGTTTCAGACCTCTCGGCCACCAAGCGGACTACATTGGCTACGGGAATTTTTAGGTATTTTATATTTTTAGCAAACTGCAGCAGCAGCTTATATATATATATATATATATATATATAAGCTGCTGCTGCTGTTTGCTAAAAATATAAAATACCTAAAAGGAGGATTTAGCATTAAATAACCTACAATGTTTGATATGCCATAAAATCCAACCCGACCAAATGAGGAAGTGAGTTGAAATCTCAGCGAAAGTGTATCGTTAATATTCTTTTCCGGGGATGTTTGCTCGTTCTCATAGATTAAGAAAAAAAATTACTTAAGATGGAGGAAAATACTAACCCTCCCTTCCCCTGAGTTCCTACCATGTGAGTGACAAGATTCACGGGTCTCTGTCTCTGTGTCTTCTCTGAAATCCTTATCACGTGGTATATATTACATATGCCTTCATCTTCACCTAAATTGCATTTAACACACAGCTGTTTGCAGGAAGTTATATTCGTCCCAGGCAGCATAACTATCTTCCACTTAGATTGCACTTGTATCACTCGAAATTGATTGGTTTTAGCGACATGTCAACCGGTATAGGGTTATTCTTTGCCTAGAGGTTAGCAAATCACGTTTAATATACGTTCATATTTAGATTTTCTGTGTTGCCGTATCTTAAGATTATTTTTGTGTAGACAGTTATATATCAAGTATTCCTATCTAATACAATTAATTTGCTCATAGTTCAATGATATCAAGTATTCCTATCTAATACAAATAATTTGCTCATAGTTCAATGATATCAAGTATTCCTATCTAATACAAATAATTTGCACAGTTGTATAGTTTTAAGTAATCTTTCTAATAATTCATTCAGGAAGAGTCTTGGTAGCGTATTGGCTAACGTGATGGGCTGCGGCTTTGATGTAAGCGAGTTCGAACTCTAGTCGCGCGATTACGTTCACTTTCGAGGAAAAACTTTTGGGGAAGGTATGAATTCTTCTTATCCTTCCTCCCAGCAAAATTAAATAGGATTAAATATTACCCCCATTGTTCTCCTACAAGGATGGCGTAGGCATTAAATAACCCACAAAGGTTGATATGCGATAAAACAAAGAACGCTTAAATAGTACCATTACTGTTCTTCTACAAGGATGGTTTTAGCATTAAATAACCCACAAAGGTTGATATGCTATTGAACAAAGAACGCTTAAATAGTACCACAACTGTTCTTCTACAAGGATGGTTTTGGCATTAAATAACCCACAAAGGTTGATATGCTACTGAACAAAGAACGCTTAAATAGTACCACAACTGTTCTTCTACAAGGATGGTTTTGGCATTAAATAACCCACAAAGGTTGATATGCTATTGAACAAAGAACGCTTAAATAGTACCACAACTGTTCTTCTACAAGGATGGTTTTGGCATTAAATAACCCACAAAGGTTGATATGCTATTGAACAAAGAACGCTTAAATAGTACCACAACTGTTCTTCTACAAGGATGGTTTTGGCATTAAATAACCCACAAAGGTTGATATGCTATTGAACAAAGAACGCTTGAATAGTACCACAACTGTTCTTCTACAAGGATGGTTTTAGCATTAAATCACCCACAAAGGTTGATATGCTATGAAACAAAGAAAGCTTAAATAGTACCACTACTGTTCTTCTACAAGGATAGTTTTGACATTAAATAACCCACAAAGGTTGATATGCTATAAAACACTTAAATAGTACCACTACTGTTCTTCAACGAGGACGGATTTGGCATTAAATAACCTGCAAAGGTTGATATACTATTAAACAAAGAAACTTAACCCAGGGTAGCTGTAATCATTTATACACAAGTAATTATTTCTATAATCCTTTCTTTGCATACAATTGTATGGTTTGGTTTGGTTTCTTTGTTTAAAGTCATACAAACCTTCATGGGTTATTTAATGCCAAAATCATCCTTTCTGAAATACATTAGAGGGACTATTTAACATATAACTAGAGGAAGGATAAGAGAAGTAATCCTTTTCCCAAGGGTATTTGTCCAAATGTGAACGTAATAGCGTGACTGGAGTTCGAACTCGCTTACTACGAGGTTATAGTCCTGCACGTTAGTAACTGCACCACAAAGACTACCACACTTTTATGTGATTTCAAGTAACAATTAATAATCCTTAGTAAAGCTTCAAGTAACTATTCTTAATGTAAATAATGTACAGATACATAAAATCAAATATTCCAATCCAAAATTAATTCTGTTCAAATATATCTATTTGACGCGCTGTTGCAACCCTTACAGGTGTTGTATAACCGTAATGCAAATATCAGCGGAAACATAATCAAACATAATATACGACCTTCAATGAACGAACGAACACACTTCTTTATAAATATATATATATCTCACACTTTATTCTCGAAGGGGTGATGTTTCTTGTGTGTGAGAGGTAAGTTGGAGACGGGGACAGACTGTTTTATTGACCCAAGTTCTTCTGACCATAGCAGCACTTCTTTCTCATCTTGGCTGGGTTGCTCAATCATGGGTCACTGAGGGCCTAAGCCCTCTGTCTGGAGCTGGTTCTCACTCCACTGGCATCCTATGTCCAACTGACTCGAATCGCCCCGGGCACCTGGTTATATTATTGTCTTACGTCCACCTGCTTCCGCTGTTCTTCCGCTTATTTACACAGGTGCATCTCTTGATTGACGGCTCGGTCGAGGGTCAATATATAACACAGGTTCTACCGCTTTGAGTCAGTGGACCTGGGAGTAATGCGAAAGAAGAAGTATTCAACATACATCTGAGCTCCAGAACTGGAGCTTCACCATCAGATATAGTTTAGTCTCATACCCAGAACACTTCTCTTTTGGATGTTCTTACCCCTCAACTGGTGATACTAACCGCCAGGTCCAAGGGTGCCGTCTCCCAAGCTATACTTGCTTGACAGGGTCGAGTTCATCCCTTGGCGCCTGAGGTGCCCCAAAATGGGGAATTTCAACGGGACCAAGTATTTTTTGTGACAGTCGCACACGAGTCTCGTTTTGTGCATGGCTCCCAACATTGAAATGACCTAGTGTCAAATCCTACTGGGTTGGGGGATGGATAGATATCCCTCCCACCATGCAGATGATATGACCAGCGTAAAAGTTACCTGAAATTAAGAAATTTTTATCACTCTTGTGAATGTGTTCCACATGAAATCGGCGTAAATCGTTTTGTTGAAATGAATGACGAATTGAATAAATGTTATATAATTGCGGAAGGATTTTTTTAATATTATCATTTTCTGTTGGATATATCTTATCTTTCGGTTTAGTTAGGCTTAGAACTATTCGGGTTAGTGCACGGATAGGGGGACACATTGAGCGCAGGTGTTCACGCTCGCACAGGGAGGATGTGACAATCACAGATGTCATAATAAAAACCTCGGATAGGAAATAGGACTGGGGATGTGAATGACGTCATGCCCGGAAGCGAAGGATTTGGTGTGATTTTTGAAAAAAAGCAGTGAGTTGAGATTTGAGTTGATTTTTGGACCTTGGCGAGGCCAGTCGAGTTGGGTCTATGAGATGCGCCGCACGTGGTAGGGTCAGATGGAACAGTCAAGATAGTAAAAATTGTATCTCTCTCTCTCTCTCTCTCTCTCTCTCTCTCCTCGTGTTAAAAAACTAAAAGTCAAGGAGGTAATAAAAGTTTCGTACCTGAACTACCGAGAGTCGTCAGTGTTTCGGGATTCCTATGCATATGAACATTTCACATATCCGTATATTTTATATAACCACGCATATGGGGATGTTACATAAAGAGAAAAAGAGGTGAAAAAGAAAATAGAGAGAGGAGAGGGTAAGAGACAAAGAGGGAAGCAGAAGAAAACAGAAAGAAAAGAAAGTGCAAAGAGAGGAAAAAGAGAGAAGAAAAAGAGAGAGGAAGAGAAAGAAATAGGAAGGAAAAAAAAGAGAAAAAAAAGAGAGAAAAGAGAAAAACTGAGAGAGGAAGAGACAGAGATAGAAATATAGATAAAAGAAGAGAGAAAAAGAAAAGGCAAAAATAGATAGATAGATAGATAGATAGGAAGGAGAAAAGTGAATAGAGAAAAGAGAAGAGGGAGAAGGACAAAGAGAGAGTGTGTGTGTGTATGAGAGAGAGAGAGAGAGAGAGAGAGAGAGAGAGAGAGAGAGAGAGAGCAAAGAAGCAGAATTGAGAGGAAGAAGATAGTTAGAAGTTGGAAGAAAACAAAGAGAAAGGAGAAAAAAAAAACGGGAAAAACGTAAAAGAAAGAAAGAATCAGGCTTCCACTTGATCGGAATTGTTGCTATGCTAACACGAAACATTACTCGACTTGCCGTAAAAATATTCAAATGTGCTACTTAGATTCTTTTCTAAAAATAATCTCATAAAACTAAAATGTGTCTGTGTTTTTTTTTTTTGTTATAGTTTTTATTTTAATTGGCGATAAATAACACCGTAGACATCTTTTACTTTGTCTGTCTATCTTGTGGGTGGGGGTTGTAGAATACACCGACTGCATCTCCGCAGAGAGGTAAGACCCCCCCCCCAACGAGTGTCCTGTGGCTCAGTTGGCTGGGGCTGTAGAATACACCGACTGCATCTCTTCAGAGGGGTAAGACCCCCCTCAACGAGTGTCCTGTGGCTCAGTAGGCTGGGGCTGTAGAATACACCGACTGCATCTCTTCAGAGGGGTAAGACCCCTTCTCAATGAGTATCCTGTGGCCCAGTAGGCTGGGGCAGTACAATACACCGACTGCTTCTCTGCAGAGGAGTAAGACTCCCCCAGTGAGTATCCTGGATATGAGCCGAAAAGTGTTGATATGCCATAAAACCAACCAACCGACGTGTTTTATTATTTTTAAAAATTCTCTTTCTTTCTAACGTATTCTTTCTTTTCTTCCTTCTTTCTTTCTTTAATAATAATAATAGTCATGAAAAGTGGCAAACAACATATAACTGACGGAATGGAACTACCAAATCACGACAAAATTAGAACGCTCGAAGAAAATGAAACCTACAAATACTTGGGTATCTTGGAGGCTGACACCATCAAACAAGTGCAAATGAGAGACACGATTCGAAAAGAATATCTCAGGAGAACGAGAAAACTACTCGAGAAAAATTTCCCAGCATTAACTTCATCAAAGGAATAAATACTTGGTCTGTGCCCCAAGTCAGATATTCGGGACCCTTTCTCAAGTGGACCAGAGAGGAACTTAAACACTTGGATCAAAGTACAACTAGGAAACAAAAATGGGAGGAAAAACAACTATATGGCCGCTTTAAACGTCTAATAAACAACATCTCACACCAGAAAACCTGGACCTGGCTAAGAAAAGGAAACCTTAAAAGAGAAACGGAATCCCTCCTAATAGCAGCACAGGACAACGCCATAAGAACCAATCATATCAAAGCGAGAATAGATAAGACGTAACAAAACAGTAAATGTAGACTATTTTTTCAGACATTTAAATGGATACACATATGATTTTTAAGTGAATTGTTTATCGTTAATTTTATTTTAAATGAGTTAGAATTAATTTGTTTGTACGCTAGCATTGCCATTGTTTCTACACAGATAAGTAGTTTCAATTATTTCCATGTAACACTAATAATTCTTTTGAATATAAATCATTTGTTTGTACCCTCTGAAGAGGTTACAAGTATTGCTATTTAACACTGATTATTCTATTCAACAATATTAATTTATTTGCAGATAGTGAAGTGGTTACAAGTATTGCTATTTAACACTAATAATTCTATTGAATATAAATCATTTGTTTGCACCCAGTGAAGTGGTTACATGTATTGCTATTTAACACTGATTATTCTATTGAAAACTGTTCATTTATTTGCACACATTCGACTGTTTTTAAGTATTGTTATATATCTCTAACATTTCAAATGAACAGTTCTATTTCTAACAATTCATTTCAACATAAGTCATTTGTTTGTTCACAGTTTAAATGTCAAACAGTTCTATTTGACCCGTGTTTCTAGCTCCTTGCTACCCCTTTGAGTCAGTGTGTCCCAGAGAACAATGACAAGGAAAGGGTACTCCACATTTTCCAGAGTTCCAGGACCGAAGAACAAGGAAATAGATGATGATTCAAGGCCTTACACACGAGAGAAGACATAGACATTTCTCTAGAAAAGAAGGAGGAAGAGGATTGGTTAGCATTAAGAATTTCGTAAATGTGACAATTCAAAGACTCGAATAGTGTACATAAAAGAGCAAAGAAGGACAGATTACAGCAGCTAGTAACAGAAATATCAACGAAAACACCTTAATGACAAATGGTAAAACAACAATGAAATATCTAGAAAACAAAAAGGGAAAGAAAAACAACTGCATAGATAATTCAGGCGACAAACTAAGAAAATTACACATGCTATGTCTGGGGAATGGCTAAAAAAAGGACACCTGGAGAGAAAACAGGATCTCTATGTAGAGCAGCTCAAATTATGCCATAAGAATCAATTATGTGAAACTAATAAATGATAACCCGCAACAGAATAGTATATATATATATATATATGGTGTGCCAAAAAATGTATACACATTAAAAATATATATATATAAAAATGTGTATACATTTTTTGAGACACACTCTCTCTCTCTCTCTCTCTATATATATATATATATATATATATGTGTGTGTGTGTGTGTGTGTGTGTGTGTGTATAAACTATTTCGTTTTTTTTTGTTGTTGGTCTAAAGAGAAAAAAATCAAATATTTCTAAATGAATAGTTCCACGAAGAGATTTGTACTTTTTACAATAGTTTGTTTCGTTCTTACAAATGTGTATCTTTCCAGCTTGTTTCTTTCGTCAAATAACCTAGACGATTGAGTTCTAGTCTAATTAGATGCCCCATTTATATGGTCGTGTACCACATATTTTCTCTGACGAAAGCAACTAGCTGGAAGCAGACACTTATGTAAGAACCAAATAAATAATTCTAAAAAAATACAAATCTCCTAGTGGATCTACTCATTTTGATATATATATATATATATATATATGTATATAGTATTCTTTGGCCCAGTTAAACCGGAGTTGGGAGTAATTCCATCAGGACAAGAAATTATTCATGAATGAATATTTAAATTTTCCTGGTAAAGAGCTCAATGTAACAATAATACAGAGCAATAAATTCTTTAAGAAAAACAACGAAACCGGTCTCATAGGATTATAAATTTATTTCCATCCTGTTACGCATTTTTGAAATTTCCAAAAACACGAAAAAAAATTTTAGGTCAAAATATGATTAAAAAGTAAAAAAATTAAAGAAAATTTTTAAAAATAAATTTACTACATTTCTAACCGAAATTAAAATTTAAAACGGAAGTGAGCTTAATGAGGAGATAACTCTTCACCCCTCTTCTATCTCTTCCCACTCTTCTGTGTCTATTCTAGTTTTTTTTATCAAAAAGATCTGAAGAAGTCCTATTAATTTTTTTTCGAATTCTTGGAAATTTCAAAAATGCGTAACAGGATGGAAATAAATTTATAATCCTTTGTGACCGATTTCGTTGTTTTTCTTAAAGAGTATATATATATATATATACATTGAAATTGGATAATAATGAAGGATGAAAATGGGTCCCAAGCTAAAGAATTCAGTCTGCCATCTCCTTGAAGTGTGCATTTACCCAACCTCTTTACCCTGGGGAGTATGTAAAACAAGCTCAATCTGGTTCGAATTCATCGTTTTTCCTTCTTCGAGACAGGTTGCCTAATCAAGACTAAAGAACACAGTCTGCCATTTTCCTGAAGCATTCCAGATATAAATTTGCCATCTTTGGAGATAATGGCAAACCTATCTTTAACTTCTTTCAGAACTTCATTTTTAACGATTGTTTTTACGATCAAAATAGAACATTACTTTTTTCCTTTGTTCATCTTCAAACCTATTTTGACACTCTCTCGATTTTGAGGCGATGTAGCATATCCAGAATAGTAAGTGTAGGTTATGTAGAGACAGATTAAACAATTGATCACATAATAAGCAAAAGGAGTACAAGACCAAGCATGATTGGGTGGGAAAGGTGATCTACTGAGAATTGTGCAAGAGGTTAAAAATTGATCATGCTGACAAATTGTAAATGCATGAACAAGAATCTGTCCAAGAGAATGAAAAGCATAATTTTTTTTGAGACATTGAGATATAAACGAATCCCAGAATCCCGGTCAGACGACTAATTTATGTTAATTAACAAGAAGAAAAGAACTTGTCATATGGATTTTACTGTTCCAGGGAACCAAAAAGTGAAAGCGAAAGAAGACGAAAACTTGGACAAATGCACGAACCTTTTTAGAGAACTGAAAGTGATACTAATCTTACGAGGTGCCTTCAATAAGTTTCCAGACTTTTTTTGTACAGGCATTTAAAATCATTATAGACTCTTGAAAATTCAGTATGTTATTGCTATACATCTTATGAGATGACTGACCAATTTTTATGATTTCAGCTTTAACTGAACAGCTACAGCAGCAATTGGAATACAGCCTACTAAAGTCTGATTGTCACAGCTGGTGAATTTCAAATATGCAATCAGGACGAAAGAACACTTTAGAAGAACGATATGCAATAAAATTGTGTTTTAAACATGGAAAAAATGTCACAGAAACATATGGAATGCTTCAGACTGCTTTTCGACCATCTTGCATGAATCGAGCATCAGTTTTTGAGAGGCATAAGAGATTCAAGGAAGGCAAGGAGTCTATGAAGGATGATGAGAGGTGTGGGAAGAGTAAGGAAGTCAGTACACACGAGTTGATTAGCCAAAAGGTTAGGGTTAGGGTTACTATGTTGAGGTTTTAAAGGAGTTCAGGAAGAGATTCCGTCGGAAGAGGCCAGCACTCTGTGAATCGAGTCAGTGACATTTCCACCAAGACAATGTACCAGTCTACAACTCCATCCTTGCAACAGACTATTTGACCAAGATGGGCATTAAGACAGTTCCTCACCGTCCCCATAGTCCAAACCTTTCTCCCTGTGACCTTTGGTTATTCCCTAAGCTCAGAGGCTGTCGTTATGAGACAATTGAGGAGATAAAAGAGGCTGTGACGTAGGTCATTGACACGCTCACACAAGAGGACTTCCATAGGGCCTTCCAAAAGTTATTGGAACAGTACAATAAGTGCGTTGCAGCCGGAGGAGATTACTTCGAAGGGGACTTGAGTTTCATGTGTGTACTATCAATAAAAGTGCCCATACGAAAAATGTTTGGAAACTTGTCGTATGCACCTCGTAGTTCAATCCCTTGAAACGGTCAAGCATAAGCTACAGAGTGAACTAGGGAATAGAGGAAGAACTAGGGTCATTTAGACCTCAGCACTAGCAAAAATAGCTTGGATACTTAGATAAAACCAGCAGGCTTGAGGAGATTTGCCATAGGTAAAATACCAACAATTAAAATACCAACAGTTAAACCTTGCATAGTGTGAAAATTATAATAATTTTGTGATGTTCTGTCTGGCAATTAGGCTTTATCCGAACACTTGGCTTAAACTCAATGGCGAGAGATATTGATAATGCTAATTAGAAAGTTGAGAAGAAATATGGAGATGACTTTTGGTCAGTATTTTGTGTTTTAACTAATTAATCAAAGAAAATTCTGGCTGGAGGTATGCTACTTTAGACATATCTTTATATCGACCCCGATCATCCTATCAAGAGTTTGACTTCGTGTTTAAGTTTTGTTTAATGGCATATCAACATCTGAGGGTCATTTAAATCCCAAAAGCTTACATTGGTTTTGATTTTGACGTGGGTTTTAGGGTTTCGAGTTTGAGTTTTTATAGCATTTTATTATATTTTGTCAGATTTTGATGAAAAGGTTGGGGTGTTTTTTTATTTAGAAAACTCGATAGATCATCTGGTTTTGTCCTGATCGCTTGTATAGTAGTATTTAGAGCTAAGTTGTCTGAAAGTGACACAGTTTAAGATAACGTGGTTAACTGTTAAAGTTAATGGCATTGCTACGTTTCTAGCAACTAAAAGTGACAAGTCAATTTCAACACGGCACTTTTCGGGTACTTTGCATATTGAGCAAATTGGAGTGTTTTCCCTTTTTAGAAGATGTAAGTGGGTGATGTGGGTGTGGCCAAGTCTGAAAAATGTCATTTTTTTGTTTCTTCTGTAACCTGCCGGCCAGTCATCAATGGTGTTTTGCATAAAGTGAAGCTTGTCTGTCATCTAATGAGAAGTTGTAAATCCTTACAAACAAGACCGAATCGATTGCACCAATAC
The DNA here is from genome assembly GCA_963585895.1 of Sepioteuthis lessoniana. Taxonomy (NCBI): domain Eukaryota; kingdom Metazoa; phylum Mollusca; class Cephalopoda; order Myopsida; family Loliginidae; genus Sepioteuthis; species Sepioteuthis lessoniana. The sequence goes on along the minus strand of CAUZXS010002952.1, from coordinate 108,942 downwards.
ACACATACACACATACGCACACACATATAGACACACATACATGTTCATGCACAGAAATGCATGTAAGCACATAAGGTCACATGCACATACACATGTATGCCCCCGACAAAAACAAACAAGGTGTCCGAGGTATGACACTAAACACATCTAATTGAGAGGGTCCAGTTCTGGAGTTCAGGGGGAGTGTGGAATGCCCATATTATCGACATTACTCCCACACTGCTCCTAAGTGGTACTACCTGTCAGGATCCCACTTATGAGTCAAACATATCTTTTCGGATATATATATATATATATATATATATATAAAAGAGGTTTATGGTTCTTACTAGCTCACTTGGTGAGTTAATAGAGGACCAAATGTTCCATTATTATTAAATAGTGCTCAATATCAATGATAGAGCATTTACATATAAAAAAATATATATTATATATACATATATATCATATTACATGGCACATTCTGGGACCCTGGGTTTCAGCTGAGTCGGCTGGGGCTGAAGAATACACTGACTGCACCTCTGTAGAGGAGGAAGACCCTCTAAACGAGTGTCCAAGTTATGACACTAAATAATCCGATGGTGAGGTTCCAGTAATGATGGGGCTTTGGGGAATGTGGAGTACCCCTTCATTGCCATAGCTCCCTGGTCCACTTTGGTCCGGAGTTATAGGGCCCTATTTATGGGTTAAATAGAACTAAACTGTCTACTTATGCTAAACTGAATTACTTGAAATAGAATTGTTTTTATATTTAAATTGCGTACTTATGCTAAACTGATTCGTTTGAAATAGAACAGTTTTTGACATTTATCTGTGCGTAAACAAAATCTATACTTACGCTAAACTCAATTGTCTGAATGAAAACTGACTAAATTGAATAGATTAAAATAGAATTTTTTTTACAAGTAAATGCAATTTAATTAGTATTCATGCTAAATTGAATTGTTTGAAACAGAACTGCTTGACTAAACTGAATAGCTTGAAATAGAAATGTTTTTGACAAACTGTGTACTCATGCTAAATTGAATTGTTTGAAATAGAACTGCTTGACTAAACTGAATAGCTTGAAATAGAAATGTTTTTGACAAACTGTGTACTCATGCTAAATTGAATTGTTTGAAATAGAACTGATTTATTGTATAAAATGGATTTGGCATTAAATAAACTACAAAGGTTGAAATGCCATAAAACCCAACCAACCATCAAACTGTGTTTCAAGCAGGGTCACAGACTCTACCATGAAATAAAATATATATGTATATATCGACTGAAAGCAACGTCAACATAAGTATTGGAAAGGCATGAACAGCTATTGACTGGTTATCGAGCATATGGAAATTCGATGAAATAGAACAGTAATTCTTCCAAACCATAGTCATGTCATTACTGTTGTATGGCTGCACCACCTAGACTTTAACTAAACGCCAGGAGAAAAGGCTACATGGAAACTACACGAGGATGATGTGTCTTGTTTTGAATAATTCATGGAAGTAGCATCGTCCAAAACAGCAGTTGTATGGCCACTTGCTTCCGATAACAGGAAACCATCTGCTTAAGACGAATAGGAATGCTGGGTACTGGTGGTGAAGCGGAGACGAACTCAAAACTATCCTACGGATACCTAAATATGAACAAAGACTTACATCAGTTCTGTGCGGACACTCGACGCAGTCTAAAAGATCTACAGTGAGTGATAGCTTCAGGGAACAGAGATGATGATGATGATGATCACCATCATCATCATCTCTGTTTCCTGAAATAAAATTGCAATATCTTTGTTTCCCTCACCACTACAAGTTGCATCATCTCTTTTATTTCGAGTGAAACTGCTTAAATATATATACAAAAAGCTGCACTTCTAGATGCATCTATATTTTTGGTTGCAGTGTTTTAACGCTGCTGAGTTTTAGTAATTTTCAATTCAAATAGATAACTTTTTTTTTCTTTCCTTCTTGCATCTTACGCCATTATGATCCTGCATTTTATGCAACACGAAAAAGAAAACATTTCGACGGAAAAGTTAATGGCATTGCTACGTTTCTAGCAACTAAAAGTGACAAGTCAATTTCAACTCGGTACTTTTCGGACAGAAATCTTCATTGATTACGTTTGCATCGATATTAAAAGACGTCCGATAAATTCATCGCCTGTAAAATTCATTGTATGTAAATTATTTGTGGCTAAATTCAGAATTAAATCATTGGTTCTAAGAATTTATTGAAAGAGTCAAAGGGTTAGTTTGGTTTGGTTTGGTGGCATATCAACCATTGTAGGTTATTTAATGCCAAATCCTCTTTATACATATATATCAAATATATATGATTTGGTTTGGTTGGGTTTTATGGCATATCAACCATTGTAGGTTATTTAGTGCCAAATCCTTTTTATACATATATATTAAATATATATGATTTGGTTTGGTTTGGTTTCGTGGCATATCAACCATTGTGGGTTATTTAGTGCCAAATCCTCTTTATGCATACGTGGTGCATTCAATAAGTTTCCAGACTTTTTTGTACAGGCATTTAAAATTGTCGTAGACTCTTGAAAATTCACTATGTTATTACTATACATCTTATGAGATGACTGACCAATTTTTATGAATGAACAGCAATAACAGCAATTGGAATACAGCCAACTAAAGCCTGATTGTCACAGCTGGTGAATTTCAAAAATGCAATCTGGACGAAAGAACACTTTAGAAGAACGATATCCAATAAAATTACGTTTTAAACTTGGAAAAAAATGTCACAGAAACGTATGAAATGCTTCAGACTGTTTTTCGACCATCTTGCATGAATCGGACACATATCCTATATATTAAATATATGTGATTTAGTTTGGTTGGGTTTTATGGCATATCAACCACTATTGGTTATTTAGTGCCAAATCCTCTTTATACATATCTATTATATATGTATGATTTGGCTTGGTTGGTTTTTATGGCATATCAACCATTGCAGGTTATTTAATGCCAAATCCTTTTCATAGATATATATCAAATATATATCATTTGTGAACACATTTTGTTGTTAACGTTTTTAAATTAGCTTAAGCTCATTTTTTTGCGCACAGTTAAATGTTTCCAAGTATTGCCATGTATCATTAACGATTCAATTAAAGATCATTCATTTGTTTACATACATTTAAATGATCAAGCAGTTCTATTTCTACTAATTCAATTTAGCAGAAGTCATTTATTTGCACTCAGTGTAAATGTCAAACAGTTTTATTTGGCTCATAGGTAAGACCCAATGAGGTGCTACCATTCTGGGTCAGAGTGGACCTTGAAACGATGGTAATGAAGGGGTACTCAGAATTCCCCAAAGCTCCAGCATTACCTGAAAAACACCATCAGATGGTTTAGTGTCATATCAAGGACAATTGTTGTGCTGGTGTCTTACTCCTTTGCAGAGATATAGTCGGCGTATTCAACAGCCTCGGCTGACTTGGCTTCCAAAGGGTTAGGGTTAGGGTTAAGGGTAGATCTACTATGAAACAAATGGAGCTTAAGTTTCAGGGCACCAGACATTATTTTATCCCACATTGCTTAAAAAGTTTGGGTCTACTGTGTGGAAATGGAGTTTTAGAAAATAGAATTAACAATATAATTCAATTCAAAAGAAAATAATAATAAAGATAAAAATAAAATGTTTTTTAATTTGTCAATGATTACCTGAAGAAAACAAGTAAATTTGCAGACTTATTTTGGTATGGAGTTGCATGTCATTTGAAGGACAAGTGGAGATGACAATCAATGTTCATGTGTACATTGAAACCTTGGATAATTTTCTTATTTCATTATTTTGCCCAGTCGGTTGGGGCTGTAGAATACACCGACTGCACCTTTGCAGAGGGTTAAGACCCCCACAATCAGTGTCCTGGATAAGACTTTAAACAGTCTGATAGCGAGGTTTCAGTGATGCTGGGGCTTTAGGGAATGCAGAGCACCCCTTCATTGCTATGGCACCGTGGTAGCACCTGGTACGGCCCTATCTATGGGTTAAATAGAACTAACGGTATACTTATACTAAACTGAATTGTTTGACTAAACTGAATAGCTCGAAATAGAAATGTTTTTGACAATTTAACCTACTTACATTTAAACTGCGTGCTCATGCTAAACTGAATTATTTGAAAGGGAACTGTTTTTTGACATTGAAACTGTACTTACTCTAAACTGATTTGTTCAATATAGAACTGTTTCGACATTCAACTGTGTGTAAACACAATCTGTACATATGCTAAACTGATTTAGCTGAATTAGAACTGCTTGACTAAACTGAATAGCTTGAAATAGAAATATTTTTTACAATCAAACTGTACTTACATTTAAACTCCGTACTTATCCTAAACTGAATTGTTTGAAATAGAACTATTTTCATAGAAATGAATTTGGAGTTAAATAACCTACAAAGGTTGATATGCCATAAAACACAAACAAACAATCTTATTTCATTATTATAAAATTGCTTTGGTGATGATGAATTCATTTTTAAGACGATGATGCATGTTACAATAGAGGAAAAGGGATTATAGGTTTTCTTCAGCAAAGGCATATAAAATAAACTACCAATAATCAGCCCTGATCTAAATCAAGTCGAAAATTTATCGTGTGTGAGGTAATTGATCATTTAGATCGATTTTAGTTCAAAGAAGAAAAAAGATATATATGTGTATAAATATATATATATATATATATATATATATATATATGTGTGTGTAAAATAAGTTGGTATACCGTAGTCGAGGGTGACCCGAGGGCTCCTTATTCAATAGCTACAACACCGAGGTGCAATACAAAAAAAGTTTTTTTTGACGGGTGATCCTCAATTACGGTTGACCAACTTACTTAACCGACCCATTGGCCTATGTTTAACGTGTTCGCCCATGGCCAGGAGACCGTAGTTCAATCGCTGGTCGAATCACTCCAAAGACTCAAAAAATGGTACTTGATGCCTCCTAGCTAAACACACACCATTATACGAAGGGTAAGTGGAACAATCTAGGGAAATGAGTAGTCTCCTCCCCTTCATCTCGTTAGGATAGTAGCTATTGAAAAGGGGACATTCGGATTGCCCTCGACGACGATCGGCCAACTTATATATATATATATATATATATATATGTATTAGAAGTGGTTTATTTCTAAAGAAGAAATTTTACTAGCAATTCTTTTCCTTTGGCCTCTCGTGAGTTCTATTAACATCCAAATGGAACTCCTTCGTAAGAGCAAAGATTGGATCGGTGTATTGTATAATGGTCAAGTCATGTTGACACCAATTTTAACGGTTAAACGAAATGACCCCGTGACCTTAAGTTAGCGTGAGGCTACATACGAAAAAGGGAACAAAGAAACAAGAAAAGATCATGCACTTTCTGTTTCTCGAATATTGTTGAATTGTCTGGAAGATTCTACAGAAATCTCCGGCACGGCGATGGTTATATAAAAGCCTGTCCCATCTCAGAAGGAGGTCAGAGTAGGTTCCGGCATGCAGAGAAGAGTAATTCCGGACTCAAAAAAGAGACAACAGACGTCTCCTCGTTGTCCGTGCATTTCCAGCACCCCAATCAGTAACAGTAACTAGTAGAAGTTTTTTAAAAGGCCCCATCTACCAAAGAGGATCTATTAGCTGCTATTCGGGAAAGTATCAACCACTTTTGAAAAGAATATTTGTTTTAAATTTGTTGAAATCCATGCTTAAAAAATCTCGTGAAGGAATAACTAAGTATGTATTTAGTTATCTATGTATTTGTCTAATTTTTGTCAAAATTACAAGGAGAAATGTTTGATAAAGAAAGAACCCTGCATGAACTGGAAATGATCCAAGGTATCTAACTAGTCGTACCAGTGATTCGAGTCACACCATGGCCGTGTTTCTCGTCACACGGATTGGTTGGGTGGCTTGGTAGCTTAGTCTCTGTCACACCGGTCGAACCAGCCTGATATGGATACCAAGAAGCCGGCAAACATGTCACACGTGCTAAGATCGGCTCTTCTCGAGCCTTAGCGGACCGTTCCCCAGGCTCTAACTCTCCTTGAAGAGGCTAGGTTTATCGTCTGGTACCTGAGGCGTCCCTTTTTTAGGGGAATGCCGATGAGTCCTAGGGCATTTTGGGAGCTGCCGGGCGCATCTGGGCCACGGCCGTCCGCCTGGAACCACATTAAAAAAAACTTGTACTGTACTCGTCCGGTTGGTGGGACGTACGACAAATGCCAACAGTGGTTGGGGTGGGGGAATATGACAACGATAATGGCTGAAAGGTCCTCTGTTCACCCAAGAAAAAATTTATCTTTTAAAGGAACCTGAAAAAAATGTCCCAAGAGTGTTGAAACGTGTGTACATTTCAGGGATCGAGGCTCTTCTCTTCTTGGTAAGGGTAAGAACTTTTCAGCACCCACTCGTAATTATCATTATTTCTTTCTGTTATCAGATGTAATGTGTCTAAACAGACATCAGATGGGAAACTGGAAGATCTATTTCGAGATGAGAACGACGTTATGAGCAACAAAGAAAATAAACAATCGATATATTAAAAAAGAGAAACTTACAAACAAAAACAAAACGAAACGAATAAACAAAACCTATGACTTCAATATCGATTTTATTTTAGTAAACGGGATAGAATTCCTCTTTTTGTTTATTTTGTATTCTACATTGATAAGATATTTCTTCTTCTTCTTCTTCTTCTTCTTCTTCTTCTTCTTCTGCTGCTGCTGCTGCTGCTTTCTTCTTCGTCTGCTGCTGCTTTCTTCTTCGTCTGCTGCTGCTTCTACCGTCTTCTTCTTCTTCTTCTTCTTCTGATGATGATGATGGTGATGATGATGATGCTTTCTTCTTTTTTTTGCTGCTGCTTTCTTCTTCGTCTTCTTCTACAACAACAACAAAAAAAAAAAACAACAACTGGGCCTGGACTATTTAGCCATGATAAGACAACCGGTCTTAAAAACCTGAATAAGATAGTTTGGTTTGGTTTGTTGGGTTTTATGGCATATCAACCTATCTAACGCCAAATCCATTTTTATGTAAATAATCTGTTCTATTTAAAACAATTCAGTTTGGCATAAGTACCCAGTTTAATTGTCAGAAACATTTCTATTTCAAACTATTCAAGCAGTTATATGTAACAATTCAGTTAAGTGTAAATACAGTTTTAGTGTCGAAAAACAGTACTATTTGAAATAATTCAGTTAAGCATAAGCACACAGTTCAAATGTAAGTACGGTTTAACTGTCAAAAACATTTCTATTTCAAGCTATTCTGTTTACTCAAACAATTCAGTTTAGCATAAGTATGCTGTTAGTTCTATTTAACCCATAGATAGGGCCCTATCAGGTGCTACCACTCCGGGCCAGAGTGGACCTGGGAGCGATGGCAATGAAGGGGTACTCCGCATTCCCCAAAGCTCCAGCACTGCTGGAACTTCACCATCAGGTTGTTTAGTGTCATATCCAGGACACTCGTTGGGGGGGGTCTTACTCCTTTGCAGAGAAGCAGTCGGTGTATTCTACAGCCTGATTAAGAGACAAGAAGTAGAGATCCAGAAAGAAAGCTCTGAATTCAAACCACTTAAAATATGATCTGGAATGACATTCAGCCTGTGGCAGAGGGGTTAGACAAATATAAACAACAGCAATAACAACAGCAATAATCATCATCATCTTCATCATGTTGTGCCGCTAGCACGGATATCCCTGACCCTCTTACGCCACTTCTCCCTATCATTCATTGCTTCGGGCAGGTCTTCAGGGCTACATCCCGTATCCTCACATAGCTGTTGTATGATGTTCGAGCTGGTCGTCCTGCTTTTGCTTGGCCATATGCAGGGGTCCATAGGAGTACATCACTGATGAGTTCGTCCTTGCTTCTCTCGCAGTGTCCTGCGTGTCTGGTTGGTCTAACTTTCATAGTTTTCGTGATGGGATGTATGTGGCCGTATAGTTGGTGCCTTGTGGGGTGTTGCCGCCAGGACTTGTTCAATATTGCTCTCAACATTCTTGTGTAATTGCCGTCTAGCTTCTTCTTCAGCCGTTTAGTTTGCGTCCAAGTAGTGCATCCATACAGCAGTATCGATACGACAGCTGCCTGGAAGAAACTGCGTTTCATTTTATCGGTCAGGTCTGATTTCCATATGATCGAGAGCCTATCGATAGCTGTCCATGCTTTCGTTAGTCGTGTGTCGATGTCTTTTTCGGTTGATGAGACGCTGTTTCCGAGATAGGTGAATTTGTCTACTAGTTTCAGAGAGGTTCCGTCAAGTGTGGAAATGCCACCTGTTTGATTATAACACATATATTCAGTTTTGTGTGCATTGACATGGAGGCCAATGCCTCCGGCGGCTCGTTCTAAACTATGCAGTAGTGTTTCGGCTTGGTTTGATGTATTCCCCAGTAACGCTATGTCATCGGCGTAGTCCGCGTCGGTAATTGTTTTTGCCGGGTACCTTAATAATAAAAAGCAAATTAACAAGAAAAATGAACTTTGGTGGGTTTTGCAGTTTCTGTGGACCACAGAGTGAAAATGAAAGAAAATGAAAAGAGAGACAACTACTTAGATCTTGCCAGAGAGCTGAAAAACCAATGGAACATGACGGTAAGGATAATACCAAATGTTGTTAGTGCACTTGGAACGGTCCCCAACGGCTTGGAAATGAAAATGAGGGAATTCGAAATCAGACCACAGCGTTTTCTAGATCAACTTAAGCTACTTAGAAGATGAAAAATAATGAATAATTGCCTGAGGCACATAAAAATAAAAAATAAAAAAAGTATATAAATAAAAAGCTAACGCTAGATAGAAAAATATCACAAGTAGTATAATGTTAATAATTGTAAAGAAAGAATAATTGAAAAAAAGTGAAACTAGAGACAAATATTTGGATTTTGCCTGGGAGCTGAAAGAGCTGTGGAACCTTAAGGTGACGGTGGGACCAATTGCAGGTGGGGCCACTGGATAGGTCTCGAAAGACCAAGAAAAGTACTTGGGAGAAATGGAGATCTGAGAAAATATAAAGAACATCCAGACGGCAACATTTTTAAGATTGACTAGAATGCGTGAGAAATTCCTTGAAACTTACTCAGAATTCATTAAAAACCAACAGTTGGAGCTAGTGCAAAAAACTTGCAAGGAGTGAATTAATAATAATAATAATAATAATAATGATATAAGATGCAACAAAACGGCAAATGTAGATTATATGGCGATAGAGACGAAACGATCAACCACACAATAAGCGAATGCTACAAATTTGGACACAAAAAGTATATAAGACTAGACACACTGATTGGGCAAAGTGATCCACTGGGAGTAGTGCAAGAAATTGAAATTTGACCATACGAACAAATTTTTCCACTCAGTGGAAAAATCATCAGCTAGCTGGTGTGAAAAACTCTCAAAAGAGTAAGTAAGTTAGCGACCATAGTCGAGGGTGACCCGAAGGCTCCCTTTTCGATAGCTACTACACCAAGGTGTAGGGGAGGGCGCTACTCCATTCCCAGGATTGCTCCACTTTACCCTTGAACCGTACCTTATAATGCTGAGTGTTAAGCAAGGTGGTATCAAGTTCCATTTTTAAAGTCTTTGGTATGACTCGACCTGGGATTGAACCCAGGTCTCCCGGGCCATTGGCGAACACTCTAACCGCTGGGCCATAAAATAATAATAAAAATAATAATAATACAGTTAATACATAGGAATGGAATTTAGCGTTGAAAAATGCGCCCTGCTCGTCATGAAAAGTGGCAAACGACATCTAACTGATGGAATAGAACAACCAAATCAAGACAAGATGAGAACGCTCGCAGAAAACGAGACCTACAAATACTTAGGAATCTGAGAGACTGACACCATCAAACAAGTGGAAATGAAAGACAAAATTCAAAAAGAATATCTCAGGAGAACTAGAAAACTACTAAGGACAGAGCTTTCTAGCCGGAACTTTATCAAAGGAATAAATACTTGGGCTGTACCCCTCGTTAGATACTCGGCTCCCTTTCTCAAGTGGACCAGAGATGAACTTAGACAAATGGACCAAAGAACTAGAAAACTAATGACTATGCACAAGGCATTACATCCCAGAGACGACGTTGACAGACTATCTGTACCAAGAAAAGAGGGAGGAAGAGGACTTGCCAGCATCGAAGACAGCGTTGACATATCGATACAACGACTCGAAGACTACATAGAAAAACACGAACGAGGACTGATTACGTTCATCAGAAACAATACTGACAACACGAGAGATAGCAGAATGACAATAACTTGGAAACAAAAATGGGAAGGAAAACAACTCTATGGGCGTTTTAAACGACTAATAAACATCATCTCACACGACAAAATCTGGATATGGCTAAGAAAAGGAAACTTTAAGAGAGAAACAGAATCTCTCCTGATGGCAGCACAAAAAGCGCCATAAGAACCAATCATATCAAGGTGAGGATAGATAAGACGCAACAAAATAGCAAATGTAGACTATGCGGTTAGAGAGACGAAACCATCAATCACATAATCAGCGAATGCAGCAAATTGGCACAGGAGTACAAGGCTAGACACGACTAGGTGGGCAAGGTGATCCACTGGGAAATGTGCAAGAAATTTAAATTTGACAATGCCAACAAATGGTATATACACAACCCAGCACCTGTCCTAGAAAATGACACACACAAACTCCTACTCAAACGGATCACCTAATCTCGGCCAGAAGACCAGACCTTATAATAATCAAAAAAGAAAAAAAAAAAAGAAGAAGAAAATCTGCAAAATTGTCGACTTAGCTGTCCCGGCTGACCACAGAATAAAACTGAAAGAATATGAAAAGAGAGATAAGTACCTCGACCTTGCTAGAGAATTGAAAAATCTATGGAGCATGAAGGTGACAATTATACCAATTATGATTGATGCGTTTGGCACGGTACCTAAAGGGTAATTAAAGGGCTTGGAAGACTTGGAAGTTGGCGGCCGAGTGGAGACCATCCAAACAACAGCGTTATTGAAAACGACCAGAATACTGAGAAAAGTCCTGGAGACTTGAGGAGACTTGTTGTCACTCAATCTCATGTGAAAGACCATCAGCTAACGCTGATTTGAAAAACTCTAATGAGTAAATAATAATAATAATAATAATAATAATAAGGTGGTCAACTGGGAAATGTGCAGGAAATTTCAATTCGACCATACAAACAAATGGTATATGCCCAACCCAGCACCTGTCCTAGAAAATGACACGCATAAACTCCTATGGGACTTTAACATACAAACAGATCACTTGATCCCGGCCAGAAGACCAGACCTCATAATAATCAACAAAAAAAAAAAAAGAAAATTTGTAAAATTGTCGACTTTGCTGTCCTGGTGGACCACAGTATAATTCTGAAGGAAAGGCACAATAGGCACAATAACTAAAGGATTATTAAAAGGCCTGGAGGACTTGGAAGTTGGCGGACGAGTTGAGACTATCCAAACGACAGCATTGCTAAGAACGGCCAGAATTCTGAGATGAGTCCAGCAGACTTGAGGAGACTTGCTGTCACTCAAACTCCAGTGTAAAACCATCACTTAAAGCTGATGTGAAAAACTCGAAATAATAATAATAATAATAATAATAATAATAATAATATCAAATTATATAATGAAATAAGTAAATATATGACAATATATCATATTCCCTGGGGCTAAAAATTTATTAAAAGTTTAATGCTTTTCTTTAAAAATCAGAAAAATCAGTTATTTTCTAATATAAGAATATAAGAACATAGATTTATTTACGATATGAGTTGATATAAACAAACTCAAAAGTCAATTTAAAAGGTCAGCGAAAACTTGCACTCTCCACACCTGCATGTTGTCAAAACAATCAAAGTAAGCAAGAGTCAAGAATATTGTTTAGGGTCTGTTGGTGCATTGACCCATTTAAACTCATAACATCCCAAATTAACCCTTGTTGAAATTAAAAGGTCAAATCTGGGCTTCAGATAGATTAATCAGATCTTTTGATTCTATTTTTATTATTGATTAATATGAAAAGGGATACTCCCATACAAGGTATGGACTAAGATACTTAATTAGCCAAGCCTTTATGTCGTGGCTTGATTGGATGATCAGTTAAAACCTGATATGTACAACAGAATTTTTGATTGGCTGACAAATCACAAAGTAGTAGAAAAAAAACGAAATGACCAGTGGCTGGTTAGCTAATCCGATGTGTTTGTTCCTAGAGGAATTTTCAGTAAAAATATTTCTTTATTGGTTAAAAAGGATATAAAATTCGAAGACTATACCGAAGATAGGAGGATAAGAAAAGAAGTCTCTCCAAACACTAAGGCCTCTCCAGCGAAAGCCACACTCTTTGAAAAATTACCAAATATAGGAAGACAGCACCAGCGAAATTTTTGGACTTGGCTTTCACTCAACACAAAAAAAACCCAACAAGGCAATACACAGAGTTGAATATAAAAGTAATTTTATTTCAAATAATTCAGTTTAGCATAAGTAGGCAGTTTAAATGTCAAAACAGTTCTATTTCAAGCAAGTTAGTTTAGCATAAGGAAGTAGTTTAAATGTCAAAACAGTTCTATTTTAAACAATACAGTTTAGCATAAATACCCAGTTTAAATGCAAAAAACAGTCCCATATCAACCAGCATAGTTTATTCTATTTGATCCATAGATAGGACCCAATCAGGTGCTACCAATCCAGGTCAGAGTGGACCTTGGAGCAATAGCAATGATCGAGTACTCTGCATTTTCCAAAGCTCCAGCATTACTGGAACCTCACCATCAGATTGTTTTGAGTCGTTTTCAGGACACTCGTTGGGGCGGATCTTACTCCTCTGCAGAGAAGCAGTCGGTGTATTCTACAGCCCCAGCCGACTGGGCCAAGTAAAACTGAAAATTAAATAATAATAATAATAATAAGTAGTAGTAGTAGTAGTAGTAGTAAAGTGAGTAAAGATGGCGACTGTAGTCGAGGGCGACCAGAAGGCTCCCTTTTCAATAGCTACTACACCAAGGTGTAGGGGAGGGCGCTACTCTTTTCCCAGGATTGCTCCACTTTATTCTTGATACGTACCTTATAATGCTGAGTGTTAAGCAAGGATGTATCAAGTACTATTTTTAAAGTCTTTGATATGACTCGACCTGGGATTGAACCCCGGTCTCCCGGACCGTTGGCGAACACTCTAAAAAACGGCCTTAGGACCAACTAAGTTAAAACGAAAATAGATAAAACGCTATAAAATAGTGAGTGATCGTTATGTAGGGATAGAGACGAAACAATTAACCACAGAATAAGCGAAAGCAGCAAACTAATGGAAAAACAATAAAAGACAAGACACGATTGGGTGGAGAAGGTGATCCACAAGGAATTGCGCAAAAAATTGAAATTTGATCATTCTCCCAAATAGAATTCGGCCGGGAGAATGAGACGCAAAAAATTCTTTGAGAATTGAAGATACAAACAGATCACCTAATCCGACCAAGTGATAGTTGGAAAAAAAAAAAAAGAAAATATCCCAAATAGTGGACTTTACCGTCCCGAAGAAACCCTCACTGAGAATCAAAGTTAACGAAAAGCGAAAAAATTAGTTAAACCTTGCCTGAGAACTAAAAAATCTAAGGAAAATGAAAGTGATTGTGATACCACTTGCAATTAGTGCCTTCAGAACGATCGTCAAAGACTTGGTAAGGGGGTTGGGAGAGTAGGAAATTGGAGGTAGAGCCGACACCATCCAAACTATTTGAGCATACTGAGAAAAGTTCTGAGAAACTTGAGGAAACTTGCAATCACTCGGATTCGAATGAAAGACCATCAAACTCCCAAGAATCAACAACAATAATTAAAATAATTTCTCAGGGATTTTGAGATACCAGCGGATCCTCTAATCTCGGCCAGACAACCAAACCTAATGATATTCAACTACAAAAAATGGGGAACCTGCCGCAATATGAACGTTGCCGTTCCAGCTGATCATAGGATAAAACTGAAGGAAAGCAGAAAGAGAGATAAGTACCTAGACCTTGCGAGAGAACTGAAAAAAACTATGGAATATGAAAGTGACGAAGATACCAATTGTAATTGGCGCGCTCTGTACAGTCACCAAAGTTTGGTCCAGGGACTGGAGGACTTGAAAATAAGAGGACGAGTGGAGACCATCCAAACTACAGCATTATTGAGATCAACCAGAATACTAAGAAGAGTCCTGAAGACTTGAGGAGACTGGCTGTCTCTCAAACTACAGGGGAAAACCATCAACTAACGCTGGTGCGAAAAACTTTCAAATGAGTAAGATGATAATAATAGACACAACCGGGTGGGAAATGAGATCTTCTGGGAATTGTGCAAGAGTATAAAAATTGACTATGCGGAAAAATGGTATATGCACAAACCACGATCTAAGAAAATAAGACTAATAAAATGCTGTGGGACTTTGCGATAAAAACGGATCACACATTCTTGGCCAGACGACCATACCTCGTGTCAATTAACAAAAAAAAAGAGCTTGTAATCTGGTGGATAAAGTGAAACCAAAAGAAAACGAAAAGATAGGCAAATACTTGGATCTTGTCGGAGAGCTGAAAAAACAATAGAACATGAAGCTGTTGGTTATGCCAGTCATATTTGGCGCGCTAGGAAGGGTCCTCCAGGGCTTGGAAAAGAGAGTAGCGGAAGTGGAAATCAAGGGAAGAATCAAGACCTGCTGATGAAGGACGAACTCATAAGTGACATTCTCCTGTAGACATTCATCAAGTCTGAGCGGACACTGGATGTCGTCGAGAACACAAATCAAGTGCAATAGCTGATAGGTACAGATAGCTAGTGGGAGTCAAAGGAATCTGTGCCGTCGGTACTCTTTGATTAAGGTTGACGCTCTGTAAAAACAATCCACCAAACAGGTTTTCTCACAAATTGTCTGAAATTCTTTCAGCTTTCAAAATCCCGATGAGGAAAATAAACTTATCGATTAGTTTTTTTCTTGTGCTTAGTTGAATACAAATCACGTTTCAACTAGACAGTGTGACTTGGGCTGCCATCTTACCAGGAGGTAGGAAGACATATTTTTCCTCGTATCGTAATTGAAAAAAAAAAGTGGGAAAAAGTCTCCTTGTAACGAATCGAATTTAGTTGCAGTAAATTGTTGTTACATGTTGAATATATTTAACAGGATCTACATCTCTGGGGTTCAAAAAGAACCTGATCTGTTTTCAAAAACGTCTCCTTTTTCCAAGCTATCGGATCTTTTCGAGGACGCTGATAATGACATCACGAAAGGAAACAGTAAATAAATCCCAATTGAGTTCATGTTCTGAATCTTTTCAAACTGTTATTTTAAAAAAAAATTGAGCGCCTGAAGTAACGGATATCGGCTAGGAAACAGGAATCAGCAAGCCGAGATTAACTTCCAGCTGAGACTGTTTGCATGCACTACGCACGACAAATCATGAAAGTTGTGCCCCACAAAATAATAGTTGTGTGGCCACTTACCTCTTATCTCACTATCCATCTAATTAAGACGAGTAAAGCATGCTGGGCACTTCAGGTGGAGTAAGGACGAACTCATAAGCAACATTCTTTCACATGTACCTAATAGTGTTGACCGGCAAAAACTTACATTCATCAAATCTGTTCGGACACAGAACTTGACAAGAGTGATGGCCGTTAGGGACAGAAAGCAAGAGAGAGCCAAGGGAATCCGGGCTGTCAGCACGTTTTTTCGAGAATGAACAACTAATGCTCTTGGGAAAGGCTTAATTCTACACTAACTATTTGTATATAACACGCATTCCCCATTTTTAAGCTTAAAAGTTAGGGTGCGTATTATACAAAAGAACTAAATATTATCTTCTTATCTACCTATGTGGATCACCCTTTTCAGGATGGTGTGACCGAATGGGAAAAAGCTAACGAACATACGAAACTCAGTCTTATTTCACAAACACACAAGTTTATTCGCTATTACACTTTTTAAGTCACTGCCAGGAGAAAGAAAAAAGTATGAAAGCTGAGTTAACCGCATTAGCTGGACAAAGAGAAACATGTCACGAGGAGAAAGAGAGAGCAGAGACAGATCTTGAATTTTCTTGTTTTCTGTGGTCTTTCTAACATGCTTGTTCGCTGTTTTCGTCTTCACGGATTCGCGTCTGGTGTGAGACCCCTTTTCGGAGTCCAACAAGCAAAATGGGGCTCGCAAATTTTCTTCTGTCTTTACCTCGTCACGTCGCGCTGTCAACTCTTTCAAACTCGAGTCGTCCACTTCCGCCAGGTATCGGAGGTAGAGACATACTCGTCTCTGCTGTTTCCATACCTGTGCAGAAGATTTAGGACCTCCGGTTTTTTCTAGTCAAATTTAATTATCGTGGTCATTCAGTCGTGACTGGTTAATGCGTATCTAATGTCTTGGCGTAAGTCACTCAGAGGTCAGTTAGTTGTTTCTGTAGACTCACCATCTGCTTTTTCGCCTAATTATTATTTTCTTCTCTCTCTTTTTCTTTTAACGTAGACCAGAGTTTTCTTAAGTTTCTGTGTTGTCATTTTTTTTTTGTTAATTAATGATTCTTTTTTTACATTTTTGTTGTTTTTTCCTAATGATACTATTTACCAACACCTCCGCTCGGGCAGGATATGACGCAATGTCAATTTTTAAGCGGAGTTTAACAGGTTTGAATTCAGAGTTTTCCTTTTCCTAGACTAGTTGCCTACCCAAGGCTGAAGAACCTAGTCTGTCCTACTATTTACCCATAGCTGGAGGGAGAATAATTGGATTCATACGTTTCCCAAGGGTATTAGTGCGATGTGAAATGCAATCAGTCTCGTCCAGGATTTGAACTCGTGTCGCCGTGTCCATTTCCTACGACGATAACAATTACACCACGGGCACCTCCATGTTTTTTCCTAATGATTAGTGACTCCCATTAAAATCTGCATTTGACTCCTTGTTTGGTTGGTATGCACTTTGCTGTTGCTTCTGTATGGGTGGTAACAAAGTTTTCATATTCGTCCTTCATCGTAGGTCTTTCAGATGTCTCCTGAAGAGACTAAAATTTGTTTCTTACAGTTAGTGTACATATATTAGTTATATCTCTATTGGTTAGTGAGAACCAGTCATAACATGGGGTTTTGACTGTTTCTTATTTCTGTATAGAGTCAGGTGTATCTTTACTATAGCAATTCTGTGAAGATATTCCTTCAAAAGAGGAGTTCAAAGCACTATTCATCCACTTCTCGTTTATCATTATATAATATTCAGCCACTTCTCGTTTATCATTATATAATATTCATCCACTTCTCCTTTATGATTATATAATATAGCTGTACTTATTTGGGTGGGTGTAGGTCAATAGTTTTCTTTCCCTTCTTTTGAATTTAGTGTTTTGGCATGATAAATTGTTTCCAAAGGAAAAATATGCTAGATGTTTGCCATTTCTATTTGGAATACTGTTGTAAGCAGAATTTATTTTTGTCTTTGCCTATTTGTGCATTCGTATCTCTTGATGATCAAAATATTGTGTTTGGGAATATGTAGAACAAGGGAAGATAGTCTATAGTTGAAGGTTGTAATATCTGTTTCATCAATGGCATTGATGGGACAATTGTTATGCAGAGGTTGCCATTAAATGTAGCACATAACATAATGAGTGTTGAAAATTACCGTATTTCATCGATTAATTTATAAGATTCAAATAGACGCAAAGAGAGATCAAAAGTTGATAAATTTATCTAAAATTCTAATTGGTTATAAAAATGTATTTTTAATAATCTTGGTAGAAAATGATTTCTTGAATTATTTTATGGTTTTAATCTTAAACATTTTACGAAGTGAATTCAAATATCTCCAACTAGCATTATTATTTTTCAGATATTATACAATTATCATTATCATTACCCAAATACCATTATGCAAATATCATTTGGGAGGTGCCCGTGGTGTAATGGTTACACGAGTTCAAATCCTGGACGAGACTGATGGCATTTCATATAGCACTATTACCCTTGGGAAAGCTATGAATCCAATCAGCTATGGGTCAATAGTAGGACAGACTAGGTTCTTCAGCCTTGGTGAGGCAACTAGTCTAGGAGAAGGAAAGCTCTAAATTCAAACCTGTAAAATTCCGCTTAAAAACTGACCTTGTGTCATATCCTGCCCGAGCGGAGGGGTTGGTAAATAGGATTATGCAAATATCATTATGCAAATACTATTATACAAATATCATCATCAAGTCGCGCCATCAGCACGGATTTCCCAGACCCTCTCTCGCCAACTCTCCTTATCGTTCATTGCTTCTGTCAGGTCTTCAGGGCTACATCCCGTATCGGCACAGAGCTGCTATATGTAGGTTCGAGCTGGTCGTCCTGCCTTTGCTTGTCCATTTGAAGAGGTCCACTGGAGTAAATCACTTATGAGCTCGTCCCTAATTCTCCAGTAGTGTCTTGCATGTCTGGTTCATCTAACTTGGATAGTTTTCTTGATGGGTGGTAGTTGGCCGTAAAGCTGCTGCTTTGTGGGGTGCTGCAGCTATACAAATATAATTATGCAAATATCGTTAAACAAATATCATTTTAATCATACAAGGATCATCAAATAAGTTTCCAGACTTTTTTCGTATGGGCACTTTTATTGATAGTGCACACATGAAACTCTAGTCCCCTTCGAAGTAATCTCCTCCGGCTGCAACGGACTTGTACCGTTCCAACAACTTCTGGAAAGCCCCAGGGAAGTCCTCATGTGTGAGTGTGTCAATGACCTTCGTCACAGCCTTTTTCATCTCCTCAATTGTCTCATAACGAAAGCCTCAGAGCTTAGAGAATAAGCAAAAGTCACAGGGAGCAAGATCTGGACTATAGGGAGGCTGAGGAATTGTCTTGTTGCCCATCTTGGTCAAATAGTCTGTGACATAGTAACCCTAACCCCAACTCTAACCCTTTAGTCAATCAACTCTGGTGTATTGACTTCCTTACCCCTCCCACGCCTCCCATCATCCCTCACAGGCTCCCTGCCTTCTTTGAATCTCTTATGCCACTCAAAAACTGAGGCTCTATTCATGCAAGATGGTCTAAAAGCAGTCTGAAGCATTCCATACGTTTCTGTGGCATCATTTTTTTTTCTAGTTTAAAACAGAATTTTATTGCATATCGTTCTTCTAAAGTTGTAACATATCCAGGTCCAAAAATATACGACCAAGATACGAACACGTGAAATAGACATATTTATACTGATAAGGAAAACGTTCACAACTGTTCATAAACATAGGAATTCCGAAAAACACGAAATTGGTTCAGGTACGAAACTTTTTATTACCTTTTTGAGTTTAAGGTTTTTCAACATGAGGAGAGACAGACTTAATTTCTTTCTATCCTGACATTTCCATATGACCCCACCACGTGCGGCCCCCGCCGCAAACTACTGGTCTGGCCTTGGTGAGCTCCGAAAATCAACTTTCTTCGTCAAAACCCAAATCTCAACTCACTCGTTCGGAGTTTAAATCTCAACTAACTCCTTTTTTTCAAATCCCAAAATCCTCAGCTCGTCGCTTCCGGGCATGACGTCATTCACGACGCCGGTCTCATTTTCTATATGGATTTTTTATTGTGACATCTGTGATTGTCACATCCGCCCGGCGCGCGCGTGAACACCTGCACTCAATGTGTGCACTAAGCTGAAAGGTTCTCAGCCTAACTAAACCGAAAGGTAAGATATACAAAACGAAAAATGATAATATATTTAAAAAATCCCTCCGCAATTATATAACAAACTGTCCTCACGTCTAGATAACATTTTTGAAATTCACCAGCTGTGACAATCAGGCTTTAGTTGGGTATATTACAATTCCTGTTGTAGCTGTTCATTTGAAGCTGAAATCATAAAAATTGGTTAGTCATCTCATAAGATGTATAGCAATAACAGTGAATTTTCAAGAGTCTACGACAATCTCAAATGCCTGTACAAAAAAGTCTGGAAACTTATTGAAGGCACTACGTGATTATAAAGATATCTGCTACATTCATAAACATTATCCAAATATCATTATACAAATTATATTATTACCATTATCATTATACAAATATCTGCATGGCCCAGTTAACAGGTGCTATAGAACACACTGACTGCTTATTGGAAGAAGGGTGAGACTTCCCAAACGAGTGTCCTGTATATGACACAAAACAATCTGATTGAGAGGTTCCAGTAATGCTGGAGCTTTGGAGAATGCAGAGTACCGCTTTATTGCCATCACTCCCAGGTTCACCTTGGCCCGGAGTAGAAGCACCTGACAGGGTTCTATCTATAGGTCAAATAGAACTAAACTATGTACTTATACTAAATTGAATTTCAAAAAATAGATCTGTTTTTGAAATTTAAACTGTGTACTTATGCTAAACTGAATTGTTTGAAATAGAACTATTTTGATATCTAATTGTGTGTAAACGAAAAAGTATACTTATTCTAAACTGATTAGTTTGAAACTTTTATCAAAATGACTTAATTCGGGGTTGAATGACCTAAAAAGGAAAAACCAACCAACCAACCAACCAACCAACCAACCGACCGACCGACCGACCAAACAACTATCTGTAACTATCATTATCATAATACAAATATAATAGAAATATCTATAACAATAATTATCATTTTACAAATATCTGCAAATATCATTATCATCATGCAAATATCAATATTATTATGTATATATCTACAACTCAAGGAAAAGTCGGGGTCCTGAATGAAGATGCTGATTGGTCAAAAAATACAAAAATACGGGTTCAAATTTTAAGGCTTATGAGAGCCTCTTTTTTTAAATCCTAAAATACCACTTTCATTTACTATGGAAATCAGTAAATGTTCCATATATATTTATATATATATATATATATATATATATATAAGGCCAGTTTTTGCTTTTTTGTGGGGGTCTTACCCCAATGAAAAGGATACAGTCTGCGTATTCTAACTAGGAAGCTAAATATTCCATTCTCTCTATTGAGTGTTTTTGAAATATGGCCTTGAGCCAAGGTTGCTTAGTCAAGCAAGTATCAACTTCGTGAGATTGTGCTTGTTCTGGAATTTGCAATGAACGCTGAAAAGGTGCTTTAACACTAAAAGGTTCTTAATGTCTCGAACGCTTCATTGAATTGACTATTCGAAAGAACCAATATCAGTGGCCAAGATTCTTCTTGTAACGGGGTACGTAAAATCCTGTCTAGCTTGTTTGATAGAACCTTTTATATATTGGCCCGTTCCAATGATGATTCTTGTAATGGACACGTTCTTTAAAATTCCAGGAATGACACTTGAGTCTTTGACTCTGTTCTCTAAAATGGCATCGAGTTGGCAAGTGGTGCTCATTTTAGAGCCAAAAGTTCTTCAGACTACACTTCTGATGGCCGAAGAGAGCGCCCAAACTAATGGATACTGGATTTAAGAATAAAGAATTATACACAGAATTCTGGAGATTGGATTTTACAGTTCTGCAGTTACAAGAAAGAAAGGGAAGAAATAAGAGAGGAAAGATGAAGGAGGGGAAAAAGAAGAGCGGGAAGGAAGAAAACTGGAAAAATGAAGGAGGGGAAAAAGAAGAGCAGGGAGGAAGAAAACTGGAAAGAAATAAGAAAAAAGAAGGGAGGGAAAGTTGTGATTGAAAAATAGTCTTTTTGGAAGAGAAGATTAGAGACGGTAGTAAAATGAAGAAAGAAAGAAAGAATTTTTAAATAACAAAGGAGAAAGAGAATGAAAAAAAGAGGATAAGAAAAAAAGATGCAAGAGGAGAGTGAGAAGAGGGAGATAATAGAAAGATAAAATCGAAAGAAAGAAAGAAAGGAAGGAAGAAAGAAAGAAAGAAAGAATCTTTAGAAAACAAAGGAGAAACAGAATTTAAAAAAAAACAGAGAATAAGAAAAAATGAAGAAAGAGGAGAGTGAGAGGAAGTAGAGAATAGTAGGATAAAACGAAAACAAAGAAAGAAAGAAAGAAAGAAAGAAAGAAAGATTTTTTTGCAAACAAAGGAGAAAAAAATTAAAAAAACAAATTGAATAACAAAAACTGAAGATAAAGGGGAGTGAGAGGAAGGAGAGAATTGAAAGATAAAATCAAAAGAAAGAAAGAAAGAAAGAAAGAAAGAATCTTTTGAAAAAAGAGGAGAAAGAATATTAAAAAACATAGAGAAGAAGAAAAAAGGATGAGAGAAGAGAGTGAAAGAAAGAAAGAAAGAAAGAATATGTCGGAAGAGAAGAGAAAGTGGAGTAAGAAAATAAAGAAGGAGGAAAAAGAATAACTGAATGAGGAGTAGGATAAATAAAAGAAAATGATGAGTATCATGGAATATGCATAAACCAGAATCTGTTCTGGAAAAGGAGATGCCTAAAATTCCCCGGGGAGGCAAACGGATCATCCAATCTCGGCCAGACGACCAGACCAAGTCATAGTAAAAAAAAAAAAATAAAGAAAAAAAAAAAAAAGAATCTGCCGAATAGTGGACTTTGTCGTTCCGGCTGACCACTGTGTAAAATTAAAAGAAAGCAAAAAGAGAAGACCTAGGTAGAGAACTGGAAAAAAAAAAACAACAACTATGGATAATAAAAGTGACGGTGATACTAATTGTAATTGGTGCACTTGGTTTAGTCACCAAATGATGGATAAAGGGACTGGAGGACTTGGAGGACAAGTAAAGACCATCTAAACTACAACATTATTGAGAACAGCCAGAATACTGAGAAGAATCCTTGAGACTCGAGGAGACTTGCTGTCACTCAGATTCCAGTGGAAGACTATCAGCTTACGCTGGTTTGAAAAACTCTAATAATAATAATAATAATAGAAGAGGACTTGCCAGTATTGAAGACAGCGTTGACACATCGATACAACGACTCGAAGAATATATACAGAAACACGATAGAGGACTCATTACAGCCATCAGAAACGATACTGATAACACGATGGACAACAGAATGACAATAACTTGGAAACAAAACTGGGAAGGAAAACAACTCTATGGGCGGTTTAAACGACGAATAAACAAGATCTCACACGACAAAACCTGGACATGGCTAAGAAAAGGAAACATTAAGAGAGAAACAAAATCTCTCCTAATAGCAGCACAAGACAACGCCGTAAGAACCAATCATATCAAAGCGAGAATAGATAAGACTCAACAAAATAGCAAATGTAGGCTATGTGGTGACAGAGATGAAACCATCAATCACATATTAAGCGAATGCAGCAAATTAGCGCAGAAGGAATATAAGACTAGACATGATTGGGTCGGCAACGTGATCCACTGGGAGATGTGCAAGAAATTTAAATTTGACTATACAAACAACTAGTATATGCACAACCTAGCACCTGTCCTAGAAAATGACACACATAAACTCCTTTGGGACTTTGACATACACACGGATCACCTAATCTCGGCCAGAAGATCAGAACTAATAATAATCAACAAAAAGAAAAGAACTTGCAAAATTGTTGACTTTGCTGTTCCGGCTGACCACAGAATAAAACTGAAAGAATGTGAAAAGAAGGATAAGTATCTCGACTTTGCTAGGGAACTGAAAAAACTGTGGAACATGCCGGTGACAATTATACCAATTGTAATTGGTGCATTTGGAACAGTAACTAAAGGATTACTAAAGGGACTGGAGGACTTGGAAGTTGGCGGGCGGGTGGAGACCATCCAAACGCTAGCATTATTTAGAACGGCCAGAATACTGAGAAGAGTCCTGGAGACTTGAGGAGATTTGCTGTCTCTCAGACTCCAGTGATAAACCATCGGCTAACGCTGATGTGAAAAGCTCTACTGAGGGAAAAATAATAATAATAAAACTGGTGATAATTAACAAAATAAAAGACGAGAAAGTAATTCGTCTGGTGGATTTTGCCGTCGTAGCGGACCATAGAGTGAAAAATCAAAGAAAACGAAATGAGAGACAAGTACTTAGATCTTGCTAGAGAACTGAAAAAGCTATAGAACAAGAGGGTGATGGTGATACGAATTGTAATTGGGACGCTCGGAATGATCTCCAAAAATTTGGAAATACGGCTGGAAGTGTTGGAAATCGGAGGACGAGCAGGGACCAATCAAACTACAGCATTAATGAGATCGGCCGGAATACTGAGAAGAGTCCTGGAGATTTAAGGAGACTTGCTGTCAATCAGATTCCAATGAAAGACCATCAAATAAGGCTGACGAGAAAAACTCGCAAATAATATTAATAATAATAATTCACAAAATTGTGGACTTTGCTGTCCTGGCTGACCACAATGTAAAATTGAAAAAAACGAAAAGAAAGATGAGAACATGGACCTTGCTTGGGATTTAAAAAAAAAACAAACTGTGGATCATGAAAGTGACGTTTATACTAATTGCAATTGGTACTTTTAGTACAGTTACCAAAGGATTATCCATATTTATCAACCCCTCCGCTCAGGCAGGATATTAAGCGGAGTTTTACAGGTTTGAATTCAGAGTTTTCACACCTTCCCCAAGGGTATCAGTGCTATGTGAAATGCCATCAGTCTCGTCCAGGATTTGAACTCGTGTCGCCGTGTCCATTTCCAAAGTGGATAACAATTACGCCACGAGCACCAAAGGATTATTATTGGAAATAAGAAGACGAGTGGAGAATATCCAAACTACTGCATTAATGAGATTGGCCAGACTACTGAGAAGAGTCCTGGAGACTTGCTGTCACTCATTCTCCAGTGAAAGAGTAAAATGATAATATGCATGAAAGATAGAATTAAGATGATTAATACAATAAGCAATTTTTTTCACATATCTAGATGCAATGATTTTATTTATTTACTATAATGATAATGGTATATGCCTAAAAATGGCATATGAAAGTTCTATACGAGTTGAAACCAGTGTAAAGTCTTTGGCAAGGAATAATAATGATAGTAATTATCATATTTACCAACCCCTCCGCTCGGGCAGGATATGACACAAGGTCAATTTTTAAGCGGAGTTTAACAGGTTTCAATTCAGAGTTTTCCTTCTCCTAGACTAGTTGCCTCACCAAGGCTGAAGAACCCAGTCTGCCCTACTATTTACCCATAGCTGGAGGGAGAATAATTGGATTCATACCTTTCCCAAGGGTATTAGTGCAATGTGAAATGCAATCAGTCAGGTCCAGGATTTGAACTCGTGTCGCCGTCCATATCCTGCGACGATAACCATAACACCACGGGCACCTCCATAATAATATTAATTATAATTGGTGCACTTGGAACTGTCCCCAAGGGCTTTGAAAAGCGACTGGGGAAATTAGAAATTAGAGTATTAGATAGAATACTCAGAGGGGCTCTGGACACCCAAGGAGACTTGTTGTCACTCAATCTCCAGTGAAAGACCACTAGCAAATGTGTGTGCAAAAAAAAAAAAGAGTCTTAATAAGGATAAAGCAAATTATGATTATGAAATTTATTATTATGATTTAATGCCAAAGCCTTTCTCGTAGAAAGTAATGATACAATAAAACCCATAGCTGTGGGGATAAGGATGTTTATACTTTTTCCAAAACGTATTAATCCGAAACATGAGAAAAAGCTAGACGGTAACTACATAAGAATGATGCGAGCAATATTAAACAAGTCCTGACGGCAACACCCCACAAAGAACCAACTATACGGCCACCTGCCTCTCATCACGAAAACTATCCAAGTTAGACGAACCAGGCACGCTGGAGGAGCAGGGACGGGCTCATAAGTGATGTACTCCTATGGACCCCCACATATGGCAGAGCAAAAGCAGGACGACTAGCTCGAACATACATATAGCAGCTGTGTGAGACTTCGGGATGTTGCCCAGAAGACCTGCCAGAGGCGATGAACGATAGGGAGAAGTGGCGAGAGAGGGTCAGGGATATCCGTGCTGGCGGCACGACATGATGAAGATGATTAATCTGAAGGTGAACAGAATACTTCGACGAGAGTTTGAACTGACTTACAACGATCTCACAGTCCAGCACGTTAACCTCCATATCTCAGATGGAGGTGCCCGTGGTGTAATGGTTATCGTCATAGGAAATGGACAGGGCGACACGAGTTCAAATCCTGGACGAGATTGAGGTATGTACATTGCACTAATACCCTTGGGAAAGGTATGAATCCAATTATTCTCCCTCTAGCTATGGGTAAATAGTAGGGAAGACTAGGTTCTTCAGCCTTGGTGAGGCAACTAGTCTAAGAGAAGGAAAACTCTGAATTCAAACCTGTTTAAACCCCGCTTAAAAAATTGACCTTGCGTCATGTCCTGCCCGGGCGGTGGGGTTGGGTAAATATGGTTAACCTCGATATCTCAAACCTTCACCACCAAATTATAATAATAATCGTGATAATAATGATAATGATATTTATGATAATGATAATGATGATAAAATAAATGATAATTAAGATAATAATGAAAAATAAGATGATAAATTCGATTGTGATAATAATGATAAGATAATTGGGTTATGGGAATAATGATAATTAGAATTCTAATACTGTTTTTGTCTGATAATACTGATAATTTTGATAATGATAATTATAATAATAATCATTATCATAATGATAATTATTATTATTGAGTTAATTATTATGATAATTTAGATAATGATAATTATAATAATAGTAATTATCATAATGATAATTATTATTATTGAGCTAATTATTATGATAATTTTGATAATCATAATCATAATAATAGTAATTATCATAATGATAATTATTATTATTGAGCTAAATATTATGATAATTTTGATAATGATAAATATGATAATGTCATTATTGCTTAAATCTTTATAATTACCTTTAATTATGAAAGTGATAATCATGATAATGATAATGATTTGTTTCCATTTTAAAATAATCATTAAAATAATCATATTGATAATTATGATAATGATAATGATGGTAGTGACAATTATGATGATGAAAGTGACAATGAAATTATAAATTATTGTTATCTATAATGCATCAACATTATCACGTACCGTGATATCAAACCTAGCAGTACTTAGAAGAAGAAGAAGAAGAAGAAGAAGAAGAAGAAGAAGAAGAAGAAGAAGAAGAAGAAGAAGAAGAAGAAGAAGATAAAAATTGTTGAAGAAAAAGAAGAAGAAGAAAAAAATTGTTGAAGAAGAAGAAGAAGAAGAAGAAGAAGAAGAAGAAGAGAAGAAGAAGAAGAAGAAGAAGAAGAAGAAGAAGAAGAAGAAGAAGAAGAAATAGTCCCCAAAGGCATGGAAAAGAGATTACGGGAATAGGAGATCAGAATAAAATCGAAACCCCGTGGACGATGAAAATTAAACTGATGTAAAAGAAAACAAACATAAAAAAGAAAACAAAAATAAAAATAATGTTATATTTATTAAGATCAGCTAGAATTCTTAGATGAGTACTGGAGACATGAGGAGACATGATGTCACTCTGACTTCAGCAAAAGATCTCTTGTTAAAACTGGATGCCGACAGTGAAAATAATAATAATAATACTAAAAATAACCCGGAAATTAAAGGAAAATGGAAGATAGAAAATTGAATGAATGAAAGCATACGACAAATGAAAGTGAATGAAAAACTGAGAAGACAACAAGAAATAAAAGAAAGAAAATCGAAGTTTTCTATCGATTTGTGTCATTCTGATCGTTTCCCAATCGATAAAAGTTTACGCCCTGATCAATGGCTTTTATCCGTTAAAGCATAAATCGTAATGGCGTGTCATTCCTCAACTTACGGAAGTGACGCCATTATTCCCGTCAAGTGATGACAAGACAAATCGGATTCTATTCCAGTGATTCTTACGCCAAAAATTCTGATCAAAGATTATTTCAAGATTTTAAACCTGGATGATCGGTTTCAAATCTCGGCTTTTAAAGCTGGGCTTCCTTCCAGAAATGCATTTTCTTGTCTGACTTTATTAGCGATGATTCTAATATCATTTTACCCACGTCTGTAAATATTTGTAACCCTCTAAAGACTGCTTAAGTCTTTCTCTCTGTCTATCTCTATTTCTCTCTCTCTCTCTCTCTCTCTATATATATATATATATATATATATATATGTATATATAGTGTTTGCCAATGGTCCGGGAGACTGGGGTTCAATCCCAGGTTAGGTCTTACCAAAGAATTTAAAAATGGTACTTGATAACTCTTTGCTTCACACTCAGCATTATAATGTACGTATCAAGGGTAAAGTGGAGCAATCCAGGGGAAGGAGTAGCGCCCTCCCTTACACCTTGGTGTAGTAGCTATTGAAGAGGGAGCCTTCGGTTCACCCTCGACTAAAGGTCGCCAACTTTACTATTTTACTTATATATATATATATATATATATGTGTGTGTGTGTGTGTGTGTGTGTGAATTTATCAGTCGTTCAACTCAAGCAGGATGCGAAACAAGGTCAATTTCAAAGCAGAGTTCATCATCATCATCATTATTATTAAGTCACGCTGACTGCCTCTCTCCACCCATCCCTATCACTCATCACACCTGTCAGGTCTTTCAAACGACATCAAGTGTCTGCACAGAGCTAATGTAAGCTATTGCTTGTCAGCCAACACTGGCACGGTCATGTGTAGGTGTCCATGGAAGAACGTCGCTTTTGAGTTACTTCTGGCTTCTTCAATAACGTCGCGCATGTCTTCTCCGTCTTACTTGGATCGTTTTTAAGATAAGAGGTAAGTGGCTGTTCATAAGCTATTTTGTGGGGTGTTGTTTCCATGATTTGTTCAAAACAGTACGTAGCATTCTTGTGTAGTTTCAGTTTAGCTTTCTCTTTGCGTTTTGTGAGCGTCCATATGGTGCATCCATTCTGTAGTATGGACACTGCCACAGATTGTAATAAATCCCGTTTTATTTTATCAGATAGATCAGACTTCCATAAGAGCGATAACGAGTTGATATCAGTCCATGCTTTCACTAGGTACATGTTTACATCACTTTCAGTTGACGAGAAATTGCTACCGCAGTATGTGAACTTGTCTTAAAGTGAAGATGGCTTCTTCGGGTTTGAAATATATGAACTCTGTTTTATTTGCGTTCACGAAGAATGCAATGGTCCCTGCTGCTTGTAGTAGGAATTCGGCTTGTGCAGGTGTATTTGAAAGTCTTAACACTCAGTAATATAAGGTACGTATCAAGGGTAAAGTGGAGCAATCCAGGGGAAGGAGTAGCGCCCTCCATTACACCTCGGTGTATTAGCAATTGAAGAGGGAACCTTCAGTTCACCCTCGACTAGATCATCTGCATAGTGTACGTCTGTCATATTTTCTGCAGGATATCGTCTGTTTCTTGCCTTTTTTAGTGTAAGGCCATTTTCTTTTATTAGATCTATCGACGTTCGAAATTCGTTGTCTAGGCAGATTATAAACAAATATAGTGTTAATATATCTCCTTGCAAAACTCCTGCGATAATGTCAGAAGTCTGTGTCTCCATCAGGTGAGTAAACCTTTACTTTCGTGTTTCTATAAAGCAACATTGCAGATGTAAAAGTTTCTTTGGGGAGACCATATGCTAGAAATATTTGCTCCATCTCTCCTTTGCCCTGACGGTTGGGACTGCTTCTCTGCAGAGGAGTAAGACCCCACCCCAACGAGTGTCCTGGATAATATACTAAACAATCTGATGGTGAGGTTCCAGCAGTGCTGGAGCTTTGGGGAATGCGGAGTACCCCTTCATTGCCATTGCTCCCAGGTCCACTCTGGCCCCGGAGTGGTAGCACTTGATAGGGCCCTATCTATGGGTTAAATAGAACTAACAACATACTTATGCTAAACTGAATTGTTTGAGTAAACTGAATAGCTTGAAATAGAAATGTTTTTGACAATTAAACCGTACTTACATTTAAACTGCGTGCTTATGCTTAACTGAATTATTTCAAATAGAACTGTTTTTCGACATTAAAACTGTATTTACACTTAACTGAATTGATACATATAACTGCTTGAAGGGTTTGAAATGGAAATATTTTTGACAATTAAACTGTGTACTTTATGCTAAACTGAATTGTTTTAAATCGAACAGATTATTTACATAAAAATGGATTTGGCGTTAAATAACCTACAAGGATTGATATGCCATAAAACCCAACAAACCAAACTAAACCATCCATCTTTCCTTTGTTTATGGAATCAGATGCTTTGAGAAATCACCGAACAATAGCGTTATCTTGAGATTTTTTTGCATGTACTCCTTCGATGGTTCGATGGGTAGTCAGAATCTGTGATGTCATGGATCGATTTCTCTGAAAATCGTTCTGATTTTTCTTTAGAATTTTCTCAATTTCAGGTTTGGCACGAATGTGAAGCATATCATTATATACCTCAGCATCTATTGAGGTAAGAGTTTTACCTCTATAGAACTTCATAATTCCAAGATCAGCTTTGTGAGGAAAAGGGAGAACGCAGCCTTCTACGGCGTTGCAAAATCGAAGAAGTATATCATCAAATTTCCTTGTCATTCATACTTCTGGGGGTATTTCGACCAGGACCAGGCCTGCAGCTTTATTATTTTCAATTTTTGTCAGGACTACGTTAAGTTCTTGCCCTGAAAACTTTCCGAGTTTGATTTCTTGTTGGCAATAAATAATTTTTGTAATAGGTTTATCAGTGACTTTAGGGGAGTTTTTAAGCAGATTCTTAAGATGTTCTTTCCACGTCTGTATTTGTTCTTGTCTGGCAGCTTTTAGTTTTGCTCTCGAAGTACTCTTCCTTTCACTCACTCTATTCACTGACGGCCATGCTAATCGAGATTGCTTATCTTCTATCAAGTTTCTCATTTTATTCTTCTGACCTTGAATGTATTCTTGTTATTCTTTTTGGTATGTGTTAGTTCTCTTTGGGCTTTCTTAAGTTTCTGTCCGTTGGCATTTATTGGGGTTTCTTTTATCAAGTAAGGATACTATTTTCATGTTGTCTCCTTTTTTCTTTATTACTAGAGACTCCCATGGAACTCTACACTCAACTCTTGATTCTGTTGGAATGCACTCTGCTGCTGCTTCTTTGTGGGCAGTGACGATATTTTCATATTCGTAATTCGGAGTATGTGTTTCAGATATCTTCGGAAGAGTATGGAATTTGTTTCATACAGTTACCGTATATTTATTGCTGAAATCTCTATTGGTAAGTGAGAACTAGTCGTAATGAGTGGTTGTGACTGTTTTTTTTTTATTTCTATGTAGACTTAGGCGAATCTTTGCTGTGACGATTCTATGATCGAAAAACACCACTTCACAGTTCTGATCGCTCATTACCCACTTCTTCTTTATAAGTACGAGGATCATTAAATAAGTTTCCAGACTTTTTCCGTATGGTCACTTTTATTGATAGTACACACATGAAACACCTTCGAAGTAATCTCCTCCGGCTGCAATGTACTTGTTATACCGTTCCAACAACTTCTGGAAGGCCCCATAGAAGTCGTCTTGTTTGAGCATGTCAATGACCTTTGTCACAGCCTCTTTCATCTCCTCAATTGTCTCATAACGACAGCCTCTGAGCTTAAGAAATAACCAAAAGTCACAGGGAGCAAGGTCCTGACTATTGGAAGGCTGAGGAACTGTCTTGATGCCCATCTTGGTCAAATAGTCTGTGACAAGGATGGAGTTGTGGACTGGTGCACTGTCCCGGTGGAAATGCCACTGACCCGATTTGAAGAGTGCTGGCCTCTTCCGACGGAATCACATCCTGAACTCCCTTAAAGACTCAACATAGTAACCCTAAACCTAACCCTTTGGCCAATCAACTCTGGTCTGTTGACTCCCTTACTCCTCCCATACCTTTCATCATCCCTCACATACTCCCTGCCTTCCTTGAATCTCTTATGCCACTCAAAAACTGATGCTCGATCCATGCAAGATGGTCGAAAAGCAGTCTGAAGCATTCCATATGTTTCTGTGGCATTTTTCCAAGTTTAAGTTTGTTCTTCTAAAGTATCAGTTTTGCATTTTTGAAATTCACCAGCTGTGACAATCAGGCTTTAGTAGGTAGGGTATATTCCAATTGCTGCTGTAGGTGTTCATTTGAAGCTGAAATAAAAAATATTGGTCAGTCTTCTTATAAGGGGTATAGTAGATGTATAGTATATGCACCACGTATAAGTGGTATGTGAAATGTTAGCAGCCTTGTCCAAGATTTGAACTTAGGTCTACGTGCCCATCCCCCACAACAATAACCACGCGACCACAGGGGGGTCTCTTTATGGAAGTATTATTGTACCAATAATAATTTGAAGTATTATATTGCTTTCGGTGTTCTTGAGTGAAAAAGAGTGCAGAGTATAGTTTTGATGTTTAAAGAGCGTCTCGAAGAATTTTGGCGGAAACGAATTCACAGGGATGAGGTGAAGAGATAACGATGAGAAGAGGTTGACCATATCAGGAGGCAAAAACAGTCACGTGGTTACAAAAAATTCCATTCCCTTTCATTTCTGATGTTACTGGGTTTTTCTGACTGCTCTCATACACAGGGATATATGAAGTAGGTTTTGTTCAGTCGATTAATGGAAGATTCATTGTTTTATAAATCGTAGCTCACCCTCATTAGGGACGGTTTCACTTACACTTGACATTTAGATCGTTACTTGTCGCTTTACTGGTAAATAACTGAGCCTTTAAAAACCTCGTGTTTGACTGCTTCTCGTCCCTAGAACAAGATTTCTCCGTCTAACGTTCACATTGCTGGGTTGTTGGTTGTGAAAGTGCATTTGAAACCAGTGCACACGGTAGTTACTGGGTTGATAAGAATTGTACCTAGAACTAAAAATAAGTCCTTACCGGAACCTCCAGCTCTCTGGTTTAAATATGAATTTAATGCATTATCAATGGTACTTATTTTTGCCGGTATGAAATTAACACATCGTTTTTGCTATGCATCAATTCACAACCGTCTCCTTTTTGTTCTACCTGTTTTATAGATATAAAAGCAATCCACTTATCTTGATAATTCTAAGTGCTACCCCCAAAACCTGTTTTCTCTAAGTATCAACCTTCTAGCAATGGGTAAAAATGTAGACACACACACACACACATTGATATATATGTATATATCAGTAAGAACCCCCCTCAAATATATATATATATATATATATATATATATATATATATCAGTATTTCTCCATAGATGAATCTACTTGGCAGTTGCGAACTGAAGAATTTGTTAGGGAAAAAAGAAATTTGAATAAAAAAAACATTTTCTGCTCGTTTGAAATGGAAAGATCTGGGGCAGAGTGTTGAAATACAACGTAACCCCCACCCACTGTAAATTTTTTATTTGTGTTTTATTAGACGAGTTTTAACATTCGACAAAATGCATTATCTCAGCATAAAACACGTATTGATTTCTCTTTTATCGAAACGTTCTAGTATTGATTTCATATCGAACTTTTGGAAAGCGCAAGTGGCGTATGGCTATGGACTCTAGAAATAGAATTGGGAAGCCGGGTTCAATTTCTATCCGAGCCTTTTCGCGTTCATGAATGCTCTTTGGGGAAGGCATAAATCCATCTTCTTCCTAGTTATCGATCACAATTCCAATTTAAGAAAAATAGATATTGAAAGAATATATTTTAAACCAAAAAAAAATTAGTTGTTACATGTGTTTAGTTATTTATTATGCTTTGATTTGTTGTGGCTCGAGACCAGAAGACTGGAGCACTTAATTAGAATATATACATATGTGAATAGAATGCGCTGGTAGCTTAACAGTTATGGTAAGATATATAGAATCGGAAAGATAAGTCGGAATTCTCACTTGGTCTGCGTTCACTTCTGAAAAAAAGCATGAAACTATTTTTTCTTTCACCACTCACCAACTATGGTTAAAACTGTAGAGCAAATTGGGCTCCCTAGCCTTGGCAGTCCAACCAGTCTAGAAAAAAGATCAAAGCTGAATTCAGATTCTTTTACAAACATATTATAGGTCCATTGCTCGAGATGATTTACCAACCTTTTGGATGGTGACTATTGAGGGGGACACCAAGTTGACAAAATGAACGGATATACCAGTAAATTATTAGTTGGGTGGGTGGGTGTCTAGTTGGTTGGTTGATTGGATGGTTGTTTGTTTGCTTGGTTGTTCAGTT
The DNA here is from genome assembly GCA_963585895.1 of Sepioteuthis lessoniana. NCBI lineage: Eukaryota > Metazoa > Mollusca > Cephalopoda > Myopsida > Loliginidae > Sepioteuthis > Sepioteuthis lessoniana. Next base: position 74,900 of record CAUZXS010002952.1, on the reverse strand, counting down.
GGTAGTTTAGCTAGATGGTTGGGTGGTTAGATGGCTGCTTGCTGGGTTGGCCAGTTGGTTGGTTAATTGGCTAGTTGATTGGTTGGTTGGTTGGTTGAGAGTTCAGTTGATTGCGATTGGTTGGCTGTCTGGGTGACTAGTTAGTTGGTTGGTTAGTTGCCCAGTTGGTTGGTTAGCTGGATTGTTAACTGGTTCATTGGTTACTTGTTTAGTTAGCTATTTAGCTCGTTGATTAATTGGTTGATTGCCAAGGTGGTTGGGTCACTGGATGTTTGATTGGCTAATTGGTTAGTTGCTTGGCTGGTTGGTTCGGAAGCAGGCTCTTTGGTTGGCTAGTTAGTTAGTTGGCTGGATGATTAGCTGGTTAGTTGGTGACCCTGTTGGTTGGGACATTGGCTGTTTGGTTGGCCTGTTGGTTGGTGGACTGGTTGGTTGGTGGACTGGTTGTTTGTTTGGTTGGCTAGATGGTTGACTAGCTGGTTGTTTAGTTGGCCAATTTGTTGGGTAGCTAGATTATTGGTTGGATGGGTTGCCGCTTGCTGGCTTGGTTGGTTGGTTGATTGGTTGGTCGGCTGGTTGGTTGACCAGTTGGTCGATTGGCCAGTTGGTCGAATGGTTGGTTAATTGGTTAACTCGATAGCTGCTTTCTTGGTTGGTCAATTGTTCTATTGGCTGATTGGTTGAATAGCTGGCTGTTTAATTGGCTAGTTGATGGGTTGGTTGGCTAGTTGGTTGGCTATATAGCTGGTTGGTTGGCTACTTGGTTAGTTGGCTGGATGGTTTGCTGGTTGGTTAGTGGCGCAGTTGTTTGAGTCACTGGCTGTTTGTTTGGCTAGTTGGCGAGTAGTTAACAGACAGGCTTGTTTGGTTGGCTGACGGTTTAGTCGGCCAGTTGTTTCGTTGGCTAGATGATTAGTGAGTTGGATGGCCGCTTTCTGGTTTGGGTGGTTTGTAGGTTGACTGGTAGGTTGGTTGGCCAGTTGGTCGGTTGTCATTTTAGTTGATTTGTTGATTGATTGGTTGACTGGATGGCTAGTTGGTTTGTTGATTTAAAAAATGTAATGTTGTTAAAAGTCAACTAAAGAATATGTGAACACATACATTATAGATAAAGAGGGGGGGCTATAAAGAAGATTCTGATCTACGGACTTGAAAGATACTTTAGTTGATAACAATTATAATTCATTTACTTTGTAACGTGGATAGCAAATAAGCGTAACGAGTCGCTGTAACAAAATGTAACTTAATGTTGAAGTAAGAGAGTCTTCCTGGTGACAGTGATTAAAGGGTTATACTGAAACGAATAAAATAAACGAACTGAAGGTTGATTTGGTTTCCTTTGGTTTCATGGCATATCAACCATTCTTGGTTATCTAATGCTAAATCCTGTTTTTACATATATATTTGATATATGATTCCTTAACACATTTTGTAGATACAGAGTTAAATAACCCAACAGTTCTTTTTCAAACAATCAATTTAGCATAAGTCAACAAAGTTAAATGGTTCCAAGTATAGATATGTATCACTTACATCATCATCATCATCATCATCATGTCGCGCCATCAGCACTGATATCCCTGACCCTCTCCCGCCATCTTTTTTCTATTGTCCATCGCTTCCAGTAGGTCTTCAAGGCTACATCCTGTATCAGCACAGAGCTGCTGTATGTAGGTTCCAGCTGGACGTCCTCCCTTTGTTCGTCTATGTGAAGGGGTCCACAGGAGCACTTACAATTCAACTAAGCATCAGTCATTTGTTTACACACAGTTAAACGATCAAACAGTTCTATTCCAAACAGTTCAATTTAGCGTGAATCATTTGTTTACCCTGAGTTTAAATGTCAAGCAGTTCTATTTAACCCATAGATAGGACATAAATGAGAGGCCGGAAACATTTGCCTGCTCGAATCAAATGGTCTTTATTCAGACTAGCCATTATCTTCCCAATGAATTCTTGGTATTGTGAGGATGCTAGTTGGCTTATCTCTTATTTGCACTCCACACGTAATTGTATGGGCGGGGCGGTGTTAGAGAATTCGGAGGCCAAATGTTAGGAGTCGCGTGATCACGAAAAGTGTCAGCGATCCGTTCTTGTTCGCTTCATCTTCGTGAGAAGAAACAGTTCTTCTTCTCTGCAAGACTTACCGTCTCCTGTTAATTATTCAGTTAATCTTAACTTTTTCCAGCATCTCAGAGTAGGCAGAAACATTGGATCTAAAACCGAGTAGGAAGAAGTGGGAGTGGTATCACGTGTCCTTTGTTACTTTTTCTGGGGATGAGGGCATGACTTCAAGTGATTATTTTGTTTTCAATTTTACTTAAAATTTGGGTTTGATTTAATTCTAAGTGCTTTGAGCTAATCAACCGGTTTTCCTGTATATTTGAGGACATCTTCATCCCATAAAACCTCTATATGATAGCAGGTGACCCGTTCTCATAGTGACCTCTGGCACCTGGAATAATTTGGCGATGAACCTCTTTAACAAGCTTGGTTGGTCGGGTTTTATGGCATATCAATCATTGTAGGTTAGTAAATGTTAAATCCTCTCTAAACATGTATTTTGAATATATATGATTTGGTTTAGTTGGGTTTTATGGTATATCAAACATTGTAGGTTATTTAATGCCAAATCTTCTTTAAATATATTAAATAAGTTTCCAGACTTTTTTCGTATGGGCACTTTTATTGATAGTACATATTTGAAACTCTAGACCCCTTAGAAGTAATCTCCTACGGCTGCAATGCACTTGTTGTGCCGTTCAAACAACTTCTAGAAGGCCCCATGGAAGTCGTCTTGTCTGAGCCTCTCAATGACCTTCGTCACAGCCTCTTTCATCTCCTCAATTGTCTCATAAGAACACCCTCTGAGCTTAGGGAATAAGCAAAAGTCACAGGGAGCAAGGTCTGGGCTGTAGGGAGGCCGAGGAACTGTCTTGATGCCCATCTTGCTCAAATAGTCTGTGACAAGGATGGAGTTGTAGACTGGTGCATTGTCCTGGTGGAAATGCCAGTGAGCTGATTTGAAGCGTGCTGGCCTCTTCCGACGGAATCTCTTCTTGAACTCTCTTAAAACCTCAACATAGTATTCCTTGTTGACTGTTTGTCCAGTGGGAATAATAATCCAGTGCATGTAGATCATACCGGTGCTGTCAAAAAAGGGATGTGTGCTCTGTCTGGCCTTCTTGGGTCTGGGAGAGCCAGCATGCTTCCACTGGGAACTCTGTCTCTTGGTCTCTGGGTCAGAGCAGTAGATCCAGCTTTCATCGCAGGTCAGCCGAGCATCAAGAACTACGGAATCTGAATTGATCAGCTTTACCATCTCCCTGCTGTCATGACAACGTCTTTCTTTCTGATCTTCTCTGAGCACCCTGACAAACTTCGCGTAAATCTTCCGCATCTTCAGTTCCTCGCGAATAATTGTGTGTACAGTTCCCACACTGACATCAAACTGTGCACTTATTGTCTCTATAGACATACAACAGTCCTTATCCATTTGAGATGAAAGGGGCCGTGACGAAGGTCATTGACGCCCTCACATAAGACGACTTCCATGGGGCCTTCCAGAAGTTGTTGGAACTGTACAACAAGTGCATTGCAGCCAGAGGAGATTACTTCTAAGGGGACTAGAGTTTCATGTTTGTACTATCAATGAAAGTGCCCATACGAAAAAAGACTGGAAACTTATTTAATGATCCCGCTTTAACCATTACACCACGGGACACCCCCTTGTCGGGTGAAGTACCTGTTAGTCCTATCTATTGGTCAAAAAGGATCATTTAATCGTTTACTAGACTTAATACCATTTCACTGTGTGCAAACAAATTACTGATGTTAAATTCAACTCGTAGTATCGGATAGAATGCTGTGTTTAACTGTGTTAAAACGAATGAATAATGTAGAATAGAATTATTAGTGTTGGATAGCAATACTTAAAACCAGTGTATCCTCGTGGTGTAGTGGTTAAAGCGATGGACTGCGGAATTGTAGAAAGCGGGTTCGTACTCCAGCCGCGCTATTACGTTAACTTTCGAACAAATACCCTTGGGAAAGGTATGACACCTCTTATCCTCCCAGCTATGGGTTAAATTGTACTACTATTAGTTCTTCTAGGAGAATGGCTTGGGCATTAAATAACTTACAAAGGTTGATATGCCATTAAACAAAGAAACCAAACCAAACAAATTAACATTAAGTACAGAAAGTTGCATAGACTGTATGCTTGATATATTCTTTAATTTACTGACCAGTTTACATACCTTGGAAGTAATATCTCATCTACTGAAAACAATGTCAATGTAAGCTTGGATTGGTTTGGTTTAGTTGTATTTTATGGCATATGAGAAACTTTGTGGGTTATTTAATTCCAAATCCTGCCATATATATATATATATATATATATATATAGTATTCTTGGTCCAGTTAAACTGGAGTTGGGAGTAATTCCATCAGGACAAGAAATTATTCATGAATGAATATTTAAATTTTCCTGGTAAAGAGCTCAATTAAATTTACTACATTTCTAACCGAAATTAAAATTTAAAACGGAAGTGGGCTTAATGAAGAGATAACTCTTCACCCCTCTTCTATCCCCTCCCACTCTTATGTGTCTATTCTAGTTTTTTTTTATCAAAAAGATCTGAAGAAGTCCTGTTAAATTTTTTTTCGTGTTTTTGGAAATTTCAAAAACGCGTAACACGATGGAAATAAATTTATAATCCTATGTGACCGGTTTCGTTGTTTTTCTTAAAGTATATATATATATATATATATTGTCTGTTTATATATATATATATATATATATATATATATTGTCTGTTTATATATATATATATATATAATTTGTAAGTGAATAGTTTGTAGGTAATGTTTGGACTCAGTTAATACTTGTTTTCAAGTATTGCTATTCAATACTAATAATTCAACATTATTCATTCATTTGCACAGTTACATGTTTAGATAGTTCTATAGAGAGGGGGTGTCCTCGTGGTGTAATGGTTAAAGCGATGAAATCATTGTAAGCGAGTTCGTACTCCAGTCGCGCTATTACGTCCACTTTGGGGCAAATGCCCTTGGGAAAGGTAATACCCCACTTATCCTTCCAGTTATGGGTTAAATTGTACTACTATTAGTTCTTCTAGGAGAATAGCTTTGGCATTAAATAACCTACAAAGGTTGATATGCCATTAAACAAAGAAACGAAACCAATACTTAAAACTGTTCAGTTTCCTGGGTATTGCATTAAAATACATCAGGTAATGAGGCTGTCATTTTGGAGCAGGATATGTGGAGTAATCTTTCGTTACCATCATATATATATATATATATATATATATATATGTATGTATATATAATCTCACAAACTCACGCAAATATTTCAAATGAAAAAAGACACAAATATATATATAAGTTTGAGTGTACATATATATATATATATATATATATACACACATACACATAAGCGTATATTTTCATGACACAGATATACACATAAGTGTATATATGTGTCTGTATATATATATATACATATATATGTTTGTATACGATCATATATATATATATATATATATGTATGTATATATAATCTCACAAACTCACGCAAATATTTCAAATGAAAAAAGACACAAATATATATATAAGTTTGAGTGTACATATATATATATATATATATATATATATATATATATACACATACACATAAGCGTATATTTTTATGACACAGATATACACATAAGTGTATATATGTGTCTGTATATATATATACATATATATGTTTGTCTACGATTGTGTGTGTATGCGTATATATATATATATATATATATGTGTTTATATATGTGTGTATGTGCATATATATTAACCAACCCCTCCGCAAGGGTAGGATTGACCTAAGGTCAAGCGAATTAATCGTGTTGGCATTCGCGGTTATTGCAAGCCTCTTCGTTTGAATTGAGGTCTCGGCTACAATTGAACGTATGTATGTAAACAATAGTAATTGTGATTCATAACCGTTTAAAATTTACTTCCTTGTGTCGAAAAACCTTTTGACTCAAAGGTAATAAAAAGTTTCGTACCTGAACTAAGAAGTCGTAAAGTTTTTTGTGTTTCGGGAATCCTATGTTATTTATATACGAGTTATAAACATTCTATGTATATTTCACATATTCATGTATGCCTATGTTACATTAAAATAACCCGACTCGGGTTGAAATGCCTTTCCAATCAATCGATCTGGTACAGCAGACTTACTTGCTACAAATCTTTTTCTAATCCAATTCTACCCGGTCGACTGGGGCTGCATAGGGGTGAATGTCCTGTATTTGACACCAAACAATCTGATGGTGAGTTTCCAGTAATGCTGGAGCTTTGGGAAATGTAGAGTACCCCTTCATTGCCATTATTCCCTGGTCCACACAGGCCTGGAGTAGTAGCACCTAATAGGGGTCCTATCTATGGGTCAAAATGAACTAAACTTTGTACTTATGCTAAACTGAATTGTTAAAAATAGAACTGTTTTGATATTTAACTGCGTGTAAACAAAAAATATATTTATACTAAACTGAATGACTTTACTGTGTGTTAAATGACCCGAAAAGTGTTGATACGCCGTAAAAAAAAAACAACCATCCAACCAACCAACCAACTCAATTCGATTTAATCCTTAACTCGAAATCGGCAAAATCTGGATCAGCAGGATAAGCAAAGAACGAAACCCAGGAATGAATATCCATTTGACAGTTAGAGAGGAGATCGACCTGGTAAGCTTAACGTCATCTGTCGCCGGCGGAAGTAATTATTCAACATTGCGTAGAACCCTCTATAGGACAACGTATCATCCACATTCAATAATATCGGTCTTTTACCGAGGTAAGTAAATTAGTCTCTCAGACCATGACTAATTTAGAAAGATTTATCTTCTCGAAGAATCAGTATTGTTATGCAAAAGCAGAAATATATATATATATATATATATATATATATGCTTTTGCATAACAAAACTAATTCTGAGTCGAAGTTAGGCTCCCTGATGATCCGATAAGGTGAAACTTTAGTAGAAGATTTTCGACTCGCGATTTAAGTTAATTTTATAATTGGCTCCACTTGTGTTGAGCACTTTTGTAATTGTAGCATTGCAGGATTTGCGGAAGGTTTTTAGTTTTCTTTTGACCAACTGACTGCGTATCCCTTGATTTTTTTCAAGGGGTCGGACGAGGTTGGCCTTTTCTTTCTTTTTGACCAATAATTTTTTCTTTTTCCCCCTGGCGGTTATTCGAGATACTTTTATCTCTTGTTCCTGGCGGGTTTTTTTTTCGTTTTTTTCTGGTACCGTGAATGCTGGTAGATATTAGATTAGTAAATATATATATATATATATATATATATATATATATATATATATATATATATAAAGACAGTATTTAATCCAGTAAATCCGGAGTTGGGAACAATTCCAAGCAAGACAATTAAAATATTCAAAAATAGAATGTTAAATTTAAGTAATCCCGGCCAAGAGCTCAATGTAAATAAAATCCACAGAGCAAATTATTTAAAAATACAACAATCGGTCACATTAAGATGATAAATCTATATCTTAATATGACCGATCGTTGTTGTTTTTTAATATATATATATATATATATATATATATATATATATATATATTTGCCTACATATGCCTACATATGTCTGTGCGTGTTTTTGTATGTGTACATGTGAGTACCCCCCCCCACACACATATATATATATATATATATATATATATATATATATATATATATATATATATACATATATATAATGTATATTTTGGCAGCATTTCTTCGTTAAAACAAATTTCATTGAACATAATAGACATTTTCTGTCTAAATATTTTCTTCTGGATCCGTTCGTATTGTTGTGTTGTCGGTGAGAATTTTCCGCAGCAGAATTACGGAAAATTATCACCGACAACACAATATTAGAACATCAAAATAATAAACAAAAACTACAGATTCTAGAAGCGCTACATATTAGAAACATGCAACCAACACTTAACAGAATTAATTTTCAAACCAGTGCTAATGTACTTAAATGTCTTTAGCTACTGAAACTATTTAGAGAAACCCATTTAAAAGCAAACACTATACTCATCAACGGTAAAGACGCTCTTACATAGTAGTAATATACAAAAACAAGAGTTACATCAATTTTGTAATAGATCCTTCCCTGATGATGGCCCAAAGTCGGGCAGAAAGTACGAGGGATATATATAACAATAGATAATACATAAATCAATTCCTGCCGAATACGATAAAAGCAATACGGCAAAACGAACGAATCCAGAAGAAAATATGTAGACAGAAAATGTCTATTATGGTCAATGAAATTTGTGTATATATATATATATATATAGGGTTTCCCAAAAAATTTATACACGTTAAAAATAATTGTAAACGTAGTGTTTGATTAGAATTTTATTATTTCAAAAGTGTAAAAACACCGACTGTTGCAGGTTTTGTAGCGTAGACTTTGTCTTTCAGGTATCCCCATAAGAAAAAATCTAGTGGTGTGAGGTTTGGTGAACGGGGAGGATATTCAACAAGACCTCTTCGTCCATTCCACTTGTTTGACAAGACCTCATCAAGGAAGGACCTAACATCGCTATGGTAACGTGGGGGTGGCCCATCTTGCTGAAAATAAAACTCTTCATCTTCAAAGTCTGCCCTACGCTACAAAACCTGCAACAGTCGCTGAATTAAGAGAGGCCATTGAGCATGAATGCGCCCAAATACCAAGGGAATTGTTTCATGATGTGTGCGATTCCATTGCTTGGCGTTGTCAGCAGTGTCTGGATCAAAATGGGCATCAGTTTGAGGACAGGCATTGAAAAAACAATAAATTGATACTTGTGAAATATTTTTACATATTTAAAATAATAAAATTCGAATTAAACACTACGTTTACAACTATTTTTAATGTGTATACATTTTTAGGACACCCTGTATATATATATATATATATATATATGAGATAGAGTAAGATGAGGAACAGTAAAGACTAGCTATCAAAAACTAACGGTATTCAGCTTGAATTGTATGTTGTCTCATTCAAAAGTGTCAATTATTAGCTACTAGCCTCAAAATATTAACCGCATTTAGCAATTTGCAAAAAGAAAAAATAAATAAATAAATAAAGGCAAATAAATTACCTTCTGTATTTTTGCAAAATCATTGTTAATTTAAATTATAGTAAACGGGGTGTGTGTGCGTTCCTTTTAATAAAAAAAAACCCTGTTCACTTTACTTGTAGCATTAGATCTGGTTTAAAACCAAAATATAAAATTATAATCCTATGTTAACCGGCTCATTGGCCTAACGAGTAGAGTGTTCGTCAATGAACCGGGAGACCTGGGTTCAATCCCAGGTCGCGTCATACCAAAGACTTTTAAAATGGTACTTGATACCTCCTTGCTTAACACTCAGCAATATAAGGTACGTATCAAGGGTAAAATGGAGCAATCCAGGGAAAGGAGTAGCGCCCTCCCCTACACCTTGGTGTAGTAGCTATTGAAAAGGGAGCCTTCTGGTCACCCTCGACTAAAGGGAGACAACTTTACTTACTCTGTTTTGTGTCACCAACATCATCAGATATGTGGTGATTAATAAAATTTTTTTTTAAAATGAATAAATTCCAAAAATGTAGCAGTTTCCAACGATCCCTCTGACAGGAAGCAAGAACGTCGCATGTCTAAAATAAAAGAGGCTCCCAGAGCAGCAGAAAAATCCATTGGCATAGTGATAGTGTTCGCCAATGGTCCGGGAGACTGGGTTCAATCTTAGGTCGAGCCATACCAAAGACTCAAGAAATGGTACTTGATACCTCCTTGCTTAACACTCAGCAATACAAGGTACGTATCAAGGGTAAAGTGCAGCAATTCAGGGAAAGGAGTAGCGCCCTCCCCTACACCTGGGTGTAGTAGCTATTAAAAAGGGAGCTTTCTGGTAGCCTTCGACTACGGTCACCAACTTTACTGATATTGAAAAGCCCTGTTTCTCTCGGCTACTAGCAATGTAGCACACGTGGTCACCCAGTACCGGGCTTAGCGGCAGGTTGCGTTTCCTGTCAGCAGTCACCTCTGCAAAACTTACCTCATTGAACCCTCGAACATGACTCTGATATGTTTCAACCCTTTGTCTAGGAAACTCGACCATTTCTACAGTTTCAGGAAAACGTTACACGCCATAGAATAGCCGCGAACCCAAAAATAAAGTTTTGAGTATAAAAGGTATCCTCGTTTCTTTTCTTCCATCCCAAGTTCTCTTTCAACAGAAAAAAGAAGACAATTTGATCGGGTAAAGTAAAGTTGGCGACCTTAGTCAAGGGTAACCCGAAGGCTCCCTTTTCGATAACTACTACACCAAGGTGTAGGCGAGAGCGTTACCCCTTTCCCAGGATTGCTCCACTTTACCCTTGATCCGTACCTTATAATGCTGAGTGTTAAGCAAGGAAGCATCAAGTACCATTTTTTGAGTCTTTAGTATAACTCGACCTGGGATTGAACCCAGGTCTTCCGGGCCATTAGCGAACACTCTAAACATTATGCCAATGTCCGGTTAGGGTAAGAAAAAAGTAATCAGATACGAAACCTATAATAATCCCGTGGTGTAATGGTTATCTTCATAGGAAATGGACACGGTGACACGAGTTCAAATCCTAGCCGAGACTAACTGCATTTCACATTGCACTCATACCCTCGGGAAAGGTATGAATCCAATTATTTTCCCTCCTGCCATAGGTAAATAGTAGGCAGACTAGGTTCTTTAGCCTTGGTGAGGCAACTAGTCTAGGAGAAGAAAACTCTGAATTCAAACCTGTTAAACTTCGCTTAAAAATTGACCTTGTGTCATATCCTTCCCGAGCGGAGGGGTTGGTAAATATGGATAATCCCATAAGAACACAACAATTTACCGACCACCAACACCACAAAAAATCGTTTTTGCACCCCGCAGAAATAAAATTGAATATGAAGACCTTGACTTCAATATTTTTTAAGAAAAATGACCATGTTAAATATGTGCACTTAAAGTCAAGTATGTATTTATTTTCTAATTTTTCTACACCGTGAGAGAACGAAAACCATTTTTTCTTTGTCCTGCTTGCATGCTGTGTTTAAGGCAATCAATTTTTCAAAAAAAAAACAAAAAAAAAACAAAAACAAACACACATCACCATCACACGAAGTTCAATTTTACCGTTTTAGTGATCTTACCCATAAAATAAAATCCAGTCGGCAAAGTAGATGTACAATACGCCCACTGCATCTCTGCAGAGGAGTAAGACCTCCTCTCTCCACCGCAACGAATCAATCTGATGGTGAGGCTCCAGTAACCCAGGAGCATTGAGGAATGCTGAGTTCTGCTCTGGCCCGGGGTAGTAGCACCTAACACTAGGGTCCTATCTATGGGTCAAATAGAACTGTTTGACGTTTAAACTGGGTGCAGACATATGACTTATGCTAAATTGAATTGTTAGAAATAAAACTGTTTGATCATTTAACTGGGTGTGAACAAATAACGGATGTTTAATTAAATTGTTACATAGCAATACTTAGAACCATTTAACTGTATGTAAAAGAATGGGCTTCGGCTCGTTTAAAAACTTTACCAACAAAATGTGTTTACAAATCATATATATTTAATATATATGTATAAAAAGGATATGGCATTAAATAACCTACAATGGTTGATATGCCATAAAACCCACCCAAACAAAAGCATATATATTTAATATATATGTATAAAGAGGATTTGGCATTAAATAACCAACAATGGTTGATATGCTTAAAACCCAACCAAACCAAATCATATATATTTAATATATATGTATAAAGAGGATTTGTCATTAAATAACCTACAATGGTTGATATGCCATAAAACCCAGTCCAACCAAATCCTATATATTTAATATATATGTATAAAGAGAATATGACATTAAATAACCTACAATGGTTGATGTGCCATAAAACTAAACCAAACTTTAAGCCATTGAATTTGGGCAGACAAATGAGCTCTGGATTGTCTAAAACGTTACCGACAAGCTATTTGGTTACAAATTTATATATATATATATATATATATATATATATATGCATATATATATATTTATTCATATATATGAGTATATATATAAATTTATATATGTGTGTGTATATATATGTATATATGAATTTATATATGTGTATATGCTTATATATATATATATATATAAATTTATATATATATATGCCCCCCGCTGGTGGAGGACTGAGCACTCTCGCGAGGAATTACCGGTTGCCTCTCGCGTATAATGCAAAGTTCTTGTGAATTGAGCTGTCCGGTAGCCGTTAACGTATGTGTAATCAAAAAAAATTAATAATAATATACGTAAATTTTCTTCGATAACAACGAGATTGTCGATAGTCTGTGATAAGATATCCAATTATATCATACGGAATACACGTGCTTAAATCAAAGAGGTGACATCTCCACACTAAATGGTAGTTCTCTGAAACCAATAGACAAGTTCACCTACCTTGGAAGCAGTTTCTCATCAACCGAGACTGACATCAACACGCGACTAGCAAAAGCATGGATAACTATCGATAATCTATCGGGGATATGGAAGTCAGACCCGACCGATAAAATAAAACGCAGTTTTCTCAAGCAGCGGTCGTGTCGATACTGCTATATGGATGCACTGCATGGATGCTCGGTAAACGTATGAAGAAAAAACTGGACGGCAACTACACAAGAATGCTGCGAGCAATATTAAACAATTCCTGGAGGCAGCACCCGATAAAGCAGCAGCTGTAGGGCCACCTGCCACTCATCACGAAAACTATCCGAGTTAGACGAACCAGACATGCGGGGCACTGCTGGAGAAGTTGGGACAAACACATAAACGACGTACTCCTATGGACCCCTTCACATGGAAGAAAAAAAGCAAGACAACCAGCTAGAACCTATATACAACAGCTCTGTGCTGATACAGGATGTAGCCTTGAAGACCTGCTGGGAGCGATGGACGATTGGGATGGGTGGCGGGGGAGGTTCAGGGAGATCCGTGTTGGTGGTATGACACGATAATGATGATGATGATGATGATATCATTTTGTATTCGAATAATTTGGGTGTGGTTTAGTGTTCTTCGCTAATACTAATAATTTATATACAATTATATAGTTGCAAGTGTCTATTTCCATTTTGCAAATCATTTGGTTGAAAATAGTTCGATGGTTTTAAGTAACAACTAATTATCTTTCTTATCTTATGCCAAATCCGGTTCATTCATATATATTAGATATATATTCAGGACTTGTTCAATATTGCTCGCAGCATTCTTGTGTAATTGCCGTCTAGCTTCTTTTCCAGCCGTTTAGTTAGCGTCCAAGTAGTGCATCCATACAGCAGTATCGATACGACCGCTACCTGGAAGAAACTGCGTTTAGTATTGAACAAGTCCTGGCGGCAACACCCCACAAGGCACCAACTATACGGCCACCTGCCTCCCATCACAAAAACTATCCAAGTTAGTCGAACCAGACATGCAGGACACTGCTGGAGAAGCAGGGACGAGCTCATAAGTGATGTACTCCAATGGACCCCCACATATGGTCGGGCAAAAGCAGGACGACCAGCTCGAACATACATTCAGCAGCTATGTGAGGATACGGGATATAGCCCTGAAGACCTACGATGAACAATAGGGAGAAGTGGCGAGAGAGGGTCAGGGATATGATGATGATGATGAGATATATATGATTTGTAAACATAAGTCAACAAAGTTAAATAGTTCCAAGTATTGCGATGTATCACTAATAATTCAATTACACATTAATCATTTCTTTACATACAGTTAAATGATCAAACAGTTCTATTTGAACTATACATAGGACCTTATCAGGTGCTACCAATCCTGGTCAGAGTGGAGCTTGGAGTGATGGTAATGAATGGGTACTCCGCATTCCCCAAAGCTCCAGCATTACGAGAACCTCACCGTCAGATTGTTTAGAGTCAGATTTAGGACATTCGTTGGTGTTGTGGTGGTTGGGGGGGTTCTTTCCTATATGCAGAGAAGCAGGCGGTGTATTCTACAACTCCAGCCAACTTGGGTAATTAAAATAACTACTATCAATACAAATAACTTAGAGAGAGGGGTGTCTTCGTGGTGTAATGGTTAAAACGATGGACTGCGGAATCGTAGTAAGCGAGTTCGTACTCCAGTCGCGCTATTACGTTCATTTTCGTGCAAATACCCTTGGGAAAGGTATGAACCTCCTTATCCTCCCAGCTATGGGTTAAATAGTACCACTACTGTTTTTCAAGGAGAATAGCATTGGCTTTAAATAACCTACGAAGGTTGATATGCCATTAAACAAAGAAACCAAAACCTTAGAGAGAATCAGGTATTTTTATACGATACTATTCATTTTCAAACAGATCTATAGAAGCCATTGATGCGACCCTAAGTGGTGCTACCGCTCCAGGTCAAAATTTATCGGGGAGCAATAGCAATGAAAGGCTACTCCACTCTCCCCAGCTTAGGAACTCAACCATCAGATGCAATTTAGTGTCATACCTAGAACGCCCCACCCTTTTTTTTAAAGGGAAGTCTTACTCCTCTCCAGGGGATACAGTCAGCGTATTCTAACCCCTGTCGATAGGACTGATATCAATGTGTTTTTGAATATATGTGTATGTGTGAGGGGTTATGAATTCAGTTTTCCTTCTCTTAGGTACGTTGCCCTTCCTAAGGGAATATAGCAAGAAGTGAAAAATAAACAGCTTCGTTCAGAATTTGAACACTGCTCGCCGAGTTCATTTCCCAACTGTTTTGCTAAATACAATCAGCATCTTAATTTTTCTTCTGGACTTTTGACGACTGTGGTTGTACCAATTGCCCTTCTTATTGAATGAAAAATCTGGGTCATCAATTACTTAGGAAGTGATTGGGTGCAGTTTGAAATGGAGAGTTCAGGGGTTAAAAGATCGGACAGACAAAAAGTTCAATAAATGTCGAGAGACGGTCGAACACTGAGAAATGTCTGCGCACGCGTAGTTTGAAACAGTTTAATAAATTGCCATGGCCATATTTTGTCAGATGTCGTTTGAGTGGAGAGCAACAACAATAAAATTCATTTCGAAATAACGCATCAAAAGAAAAGTAATTGGCAACGTTCTTTTGATTCTAAATAATCAAAAACACCCCCCCCCCAAAAAAAACGAGGAAATTTAATTGTTGACAATATTTAACGATATTCCTTCGTCAGTTAGGTGTGAAAAAGGATGGATAGTGGTTTGGTTGGATTTTATGGCATATCAACCATGGTAGGTTATTTAATGCCAAATCCTCTTTATATATATATATATATATACGAGGATCATTAAATGTTTCCAGACTTTTTTCGTGAGGGTACTTTTATTGATAGTACACACATGAAACTCTAGACCCCTTCGAAGTAATCTCCTCCGGCTGCAATGCACTTGTTGTACCGTTCCAACAACTTCTTCAAGGCCCCATGGAAGTCCTCTTGTGTGAGCGTGTCAATGCCCTTCGTCACAACCTCTTTCGTCTCCTCAATTGTCTCATAACGACAGCCTCTGAGCTTAGGGAATAACCAAAAGTCACAGGGAGCAACGTCTGGACTATAGGGACGGTGAGGAACTGTCTTGATTCCCATCTTGGTCAAATAGTCTGTGAAAAGGATGGAGTTGTGGACGGGTGTATTGTCCTGGTGGAAATACCACTGAGCCGATTTGAAGAGTGCTGGCCTCCTCCGACGGAATATCTTCCCGAACTCCCTTAAAACCTCAACATAGTAACCCTAACCCTAACCCTTTGGTCAATCAACTCTGGTGTATTGACTTCCTTATTCCTCCCACACCTCTCAACATCCCTCACAGACTCCCTGCCTTCGTTGAATCTCTTATGCCACTCAAAAACTGGTGCTCGATTCATGCAAGATGGTCGGAATGCAGTCTGAAGCATTCCGTATGTTTCTGTGGCATTTTCTCCAAGTTTAAAACACAATTTTATTGCATATCGTTCTCCCTCTCGTCCAGATTGCAATTTTGAAATTCACCAGCTGTGACAATCAGGCTTTAGTAAGGTGTATTCCAATTGCTGCGGTAGCTGTTGATTTGAACCTGAAATCATAAGATGTATAGCAATAAGATACTGAATTTTCTAGAAGCTACGACAATTTTAAAGGCCTGTTCAAAAAAAAAAAATCTGGAAACCTATTGAATGCACCACGTATATATATATATATATATATATATATATATATATATATACATATATATATATATATATATATAAATTTTGCAGATAACATTCTTAAACAAGTCTGAACTCTTTCGGGCACACAAGTTAAATAGTTTCAAGTATATCTATGTAACAATCACAATTTAACATCAGTCATTTGTTTGCACACAATTTGTTCTATTTGACCCATAGATAGGACCTTATCAGGTGCTAACACTCTGGGTCAGAGCAGACCTGGGAACAATAGCAATGAAGGGGTATTCTACATTCCCCAAATCTCGAAGGCTGGATCCTTGCCATCAGATAGTTTAATGTCATATCAAGGACACTCGTTGGGGGGGGGGTTCTTACCCCTCTGAAGAAATGCTGTCAGTGTATTCTACAGCTCCATCCCAGTGGTCTCATAGTGCAGTGGCTAATGTGCTGGTCTATGACATCGTAGTGAGTTCAAATTCCAGTAACTCTTTTGGACTAATACTCTTGGGAAAGATATGAATCACCGAAATATGAACCCCTTTATCCTCCCAGCTATGGGTTAAATAGTACCATTACAGTTCTTCTACAAGGAAGACTTTAGCATTAAATAACCTACAGAGTTTTATATGCCATTAAATAAAGAAGCCAAACATAGATTCAGATTAGCCTCTGGTGATGTAATGGTTAGCAAGCTCGACTAGCAAACCTACACGAGTGAGTTCGAGTCTCATTAGGTGCCCCTTTCATATGGCCTTGTGCCACATCTAAGCAAAAAGCTTAGTAAATTTCCATTTACAAAAACAATTACACAAAACTGTAAATATGAACGTGTTTACTTGACTTCAAGACATGAAATAACCTTAGATGGGTAGGCATGCCTTTAAAATTGACTATAAATACTGTTCTATACGAAACTAAATATGATCCTTAGTTTCCACGCTATATGATAAGAAATCATTGACTTTTTTAATTGGCTAATAGAAAGGCTTTTCTTCGATTTTTTCCCTCTAGCTCCAGGTCTACGAAATCTTGATCAAATTTCCTCGTTACAGTGTGTCGATATTTCACAACATAAGTTTTTCACTAATTCTTTCATCTGATCCAAATTAACTGATGCCATTTGATCATCCCAACATTGTTGTCTTCGAAGTCTCCACATTTACCTGAAAAAGGTTTCATATTGTCATGTTAGGGACTGAAATTAAAGTAGACATTGTTTTACAGGAACTTCATTTCTATTTGGAGAAAACCGGACAGAACAGGTTCTTAAGAATATTGGTAATGCTAATATGGTATGGACTCGTGTATAAGTCGATCTTTCGTTTAACGAGACAAAGTCATCAATTTATTGAATTCATTTTTGTAGCCAAGAATTGTTCCGGGTCCTTTTCCTTATGTTTGAATTTCATCCTTACAAAGTTATTACTCATGTATAGGTCGACCCTTGATTTTTATGATCAGAAAATCATTAACTTATCGAATGAAGAGTTACCCTTATCCTTCTATTGCTCAGTCGGCTGGGGTTTTAGAATACACCGACCGCTTCTCTGCAGAGGGGTAAGACTTCCCCTAATGATATAACACGAAAAAAAAAATCAGATAATGAAACTCCAGTAATACTGGAGCATTGGGCAATGTGGAGTGCCCCTTTATTGTCATCGCTCCCACGTCCACTCTGGCCCGGAGTGGTAGCACCAGATAGGGTCCTATCTATGGAT
Organism: Sepioteuthis lessoniana; assembly: GCA_963585895.1. NCBI lineage: Eukaryota > Metazoa > Mollusca > Cephalopoda > Myopsida > Loliginidae > Sepioteuthis > Sepioteuthis lessoniana. The sequence continues at coordinate 56,925 of CAUZXS010002952.1, read as the reverse complement.
CATATAGAACTAAACTGCATACTTAGGCGAGACTGAATTGTTTGAAATGGAACTGTTTTTATATGCTAAACTGAATTGTTTAAAATAGAACTGTTTTGACATTCAACTGTGTATAAACAAAAACTATACTTATACTAAAGTAAATTGTTTGAATTAGAACTGTTTGACTGAACTGAATAGTTTTAAATAGAAATGTTTTTGACAATTAAACTGTGTACTTCTGCTAAACTGAATTGTTTGAAACAGAATTGTTTATTTTTATAAAAATGGATTTGGCATTAAAGGTTGATATGCCATAAAATCCAAACAAACGAACAAACCTAGTCTTTCTAAGGCAGATTGTGGTATAGTGGTTAACGTGTTGGACTGAGACATCGTAGTAGGCGAGTTCGAACTCCAGTCGCACTACTTCGTTTAATTTCGGACTTTTACCTTTGGGAAAGCCATGAACTCCTTTATACCTACAGGTATGGGTTAAATTATGTTCTTCTACCAGTATAGCTTTGGCTTTAAATAGCCTACGAAGGTTGATACGCCATTAAGTAAAGAAACTATTAATTCCTCTTCATGACAAATCTCTCTCTCTCTCTCTCTCTCTCTTTTGACCCTTTCACTCTTTTCCTGGCTGGTTTTCCTTAGTACAGATATCTAATTATGAAGGAATTATATTTGGATATGTCGGTTGGTTGGTTGGTTGTTTGGTTGGTTGGATTTTGGGGCATATCAACCTTTGTAGGTTATTCAACGCCAAATTCTGTTTGTTTATATACACATATTCAACTAAATATTTCTAAATACTTAGGTAGGTAAAATTTTCTATAAGCAGGATTTCATTTGTTTGCATAAGATTAACCAGTTTTGATTCGTCATTTTTTTTTTTTTTTTTTGATACAACTCTGTCTCTCTCAAGAAGGACATAACATCATCTATTTTGACGTTCTCGAACAGATCGGTTAAACTATTTACTTTGAAAAATCGCTTTCTGATGACAGCAAAAGGTCTGCATTCTATAAGAATGTGTTTAACCGTGCAAGTTGTCTTACTGGTCAAACATTGTGGTTGTGGTTCCTATTTCAGTACGAAAAAGTGAGTAAGCCTTGTATGACCAATTCGCAATCGGGATATTTGGATATAGTAAAAAAAAAAAAATTCGAAAATGACCTCATCATAAACTAACTCGCCAAGTGTAGAGTTTTTCGTAGTATGGATCAGTTCCTGTCACTCGTTACATTTTCCAGCCGTTTCGCTAAATCTAGTCTGGATCTGAATTTTTCAACTAGATTTTTGACGACTGTGGTTGTGCCGATTGCCCTTCGCATTGAATGAAAGATCAACTGACAAACTATTTGCTTACAAGTGCGAGTGTGTGAGAGACAGACAGAGATTTGACATTAAATGACTCGCATTAGTTGATGATTTAAAACACCAACTAACGTATGACAACTTTTCATAGTTGTATGTACTTCCAAACATACTTCCTACTTGCTGGGTGTGGGTGATAAGTTTGGGGAATCACCCAGATAGAATCAAATGATTCTCATAGAAACAGAGGTAATACCAAGCAAGAAACTTTAATTTAAAATATTCTAAAAACTGAAAATCTCCGAGTTTCATCTGCAGTTTAATGGTGGTTGGATTTTTGGGCATATCAACCTTTGTAGGTTATTCAACGCCAAATTCTGTTTGTTTATATACACATATTCAACTAAATATTTCTAAATACTTAGGTAGGTAAAATTTTCTATAAGCAGGATTTCATTTGTTTGCATAAGATTAACCAGTTTTGATTCGTCATTTTTTTTTTTTTTTGATACAACTCTGTCTCTCTCAAGAAGGACATAACATCAAAAGGCAAGAAGGACATAACATCAAAAGGCAAGAAGAAAATTTTGAGAGTTGAGTGTCGGTCAGTACCGATGGGCCGCAGGTGTTCTAATTCCCTAATTTATTTTCCGAGAGGAGGGATTATATATATATATATATATATATTTGCAGCTTTCTTGCTGTTTGTTTTCTCAGTTAGGGAAATCATTAAGCTAACGTCACCAAATTCCAAAGTGATTAATTGGAACTTTCAGTTATAAGTTCCGAATGATTTCACACTGATATCGAAAAATAACTTTTCTAATCAGTCAAACCAAATACCGTAAAACGTTCTGTAACCAAAGTGTGTGTAGTTTTAATTGCCTGCAGTATCAAATGTTAATTGGACATTTTGGATTTTTCTTTTCTAATGGCATCGCAAAATAACGTTTGATTAGCGAGAAAGTGAATCTCACGGTCAGGATTTTAGAAGTATATATCGGCCATCATTCACTTGTATTGTGGCCTAATTGGCTGGGACTGTAGAATTATGATTATGACGCTAAACAATCAGATGGTGAGGTTCCAGAAATGCTGGAGCTTTGAGGAATGTGGAGTACCTCTTAATTACCGTCGTTCCCAGGTCTACTCTGGCCCGGTGTAATAGAACCTGATAGGGTCCTATCTATGGGTCAAATAGACCTAAATTGTGTGTTTATGCTAAAATCGTTTGAAATAGAACATTTTTTGATTTTAAAAATGTGTAAACAAAAAACTTTACCTACACTAAACTGAATTGTTTGAAATAGAACTGATTATATGTATAAAAATGGATTTGGAATTAATAACCTTTAATGGTTGATGTGCCATAAAACCAAACCAAACCAAACCAAAGCAAATCATGTATATTTAATATATATGTATGAAGATGATTTGGCATGAATAACCTATAGTGGTTGATGTGCCATAAAACCAAACCAAACCAATTCATATGTATAACGTTCATGAATCTAATTAATCTATGAGGATATTATACAACTTAAAATTGTTTACAATGATTAATTACCTAATAGCATTGTCACCTGCCATTGCTTTGTCAGTGACGGCAAAAAAGCATTTTGTTTCAGCATTAGAATATTTTGGTGTTTTATCTTTCTTCTTCCTGAAAGAACCACGGGATTTGCTTCTTCATTATTCTTGAAACAGGACTTTCAGGCGTCTTTGATTCCTTCAAACATTTGTCTTCTTGCACCACAGCCACCGAGAGAGACAGCGTGTGTGTGTGTTCGTGTATTTGTGTGTGTGAGTGCCTTTGTCTCTCTCCCTGTGTCTTTCTCTTTGTCATTGTAGGTGTCTTTTGAAGGAAATGAAGCAGATGAAGAACTGCACCCCCACCCATAATAATGGAATAATTTTAAAGATGGAAAAAATGGAAAATAGATGAAATAAAAACAGAATCTTCAGTTCAAAGGACTCAATCATTTTCTGAGAATCTACTTGGTGTGTTCACACCTCGTCAAGCTGATCGAAATAAACACCGTCGGCTATTACTTAGAAAGTTTCGTGATTACTGCACCATAACAGAAGATGAGAACATTATCGACCAAACGAAAACTGCCACGTCAGAAGTAATTGTGCCTCTGTGTATCATCATGCTGGAAGAATCAAAACAGACTTTCTTAAACATCTTCCATACAAACTGATATTTATAACATGGAAACTAAGGATTTTTCCAACACAATACACACACGTCATTGATTTAAAATGTCTTGCTTTTTCATTCAGAAATTTCGGCCATGGAAGGTCAAGAGATAAAAGTGTCTATTCAATCCACCACAGACAAAACGTGACTCATGATGAATTTTTAAAAGGGATTAAAGCTTATTTGAATTTAGAAGTTTCCTTCTTCTAGACTGGTTGCCTAACCAAGGCTAAAGAGCCAAGTCTGCCCTATTATTATACTGGAAAAGAAGATATGGATTCATGCCTTTCTCATGGGCAAAGTGAAACGCAAACAACTGCACCCAAGATTAGAACATAGGTCGTTGCATTCATTTTTGAAAACGCTGACCGTTACGTCGCGTGACTCTGACGTAAATGCTCATTTTTTAACCAATGGAAACATAGTATTTTTAAAATATATAACTCATATTTGGCAGAAAGCCTTTGAATCTCAAAATAGTTCTTTCTAGTTGAGGTAAAAGTAAGTAAAGTTTATTTTATGCGTACAGGTTAGGGAATTGTTTATATTGCACGTTTGGTAGTTACCTTTTTGTGTCGTTAAACAACTAAGTTTTTGCACACGTTCAAGTATTCTTATCTAATACAAATAATTTTTAAACAGCTCTATTTGACTCATAGATGGGATCCTAATAGGAACTACTACTGCTAGTGAATGCAGCCCACACTTCCGGAAATTTAGCCTCACAATCAAAAGCAGTTTATTGTCTTTCCCCTCTGCAGGGGATGCAGACTACGTGTTTTAAAGCTAGATCGTCAGAGCGGATTTCTGGTTTCTTTTTCCATTTTTTTTACTTCATAATTTCAACATTTATTTTAAAAACTACGATATTGAAAGAATTTTTTCTATTTCCTCATTAAAAGCAACCATTAAAAATGATTTGAAATGGCTTCAACGATTTTTAAAGTGGTCTTTTATCTTAAAATAAATTCATGTAATTCTTCTTTTTACACTAATATTCTGAAACAAAGCAAAAAAAAAAAAAACACATCCCAAGAATAATAAAATATGTGTACGTACTTCAGTAAGCGCGTCAGTTTTGATTTGTCCACAACACAACTATTTCTCAAATGTTAGTGCCTGCCAAAATTTCAATGACCCAATGACACAGCCTTGGTGAAATACAGATAATAGATGTAATGTGTATATGGTCGTTCTGGAGGCTTGACTAGTACAACGGTTATCGTCTTAATGTTGTATTGCCATGACCAACTATACAAACACATATGCAACGACACAATAAAGACGAGCGACACAGTTCTTTAGAAAAATATACCTCTCACTTTATTGAAAGGGTTGTGAGTGAGAGGGAGTTGGACACCGAACAGAACTGCAACATATTGACCCCCCCCCCACTCTATTGGCCATAACCGCGTTTCTTTCCCGTTCCCCTGTGCTGCTCAACTGGGGGCCTGGGAGCCCAACCTTTCTGGGACATGTTCCTCAATCCAGCATCTTCTCTCCTACTCGTCTGATCCCCAACTGACTGATCCCCAACTGATTGAATTTCCTGTGCACTGAGTTATATAATAGTTCAACTCCCACCTTCTTCTTGTGGCGTCACAAATCACACTCATTCAACCCGTCCACGATGAAGGTTATGTTCTGATATTCCTCGACTGGATGCACCTGTTATTTACATAGGTGCATTTCCTATTTTGACAGCCCGGCCGGGTCGTAGGTCAATATACAACATTAAGAAATAGACAAGGTGAGCCAAGTTCAAATCCTAGAGTAGCTGTTTGCGTTTCATTTGGCACTGAATTTGGTTGCAGTCTAAGCAACTTTTGATTTAAAAGATGAATTCTGTGAATAAATGATTTCCTGGCCATAAATCAAGGGTCGATTTATACACGAGTGATAATTCTGTAATGAATAAATTTGTAAGGTTCAAACTCAAAGATAATGACAAAGACTAGGAGAGACACCTAACGTAGGGTAATGGTTAACAAGCTAGATTATACTCGAAACCAGTAACACTGGTTTGCTATCTTGGCGACAACTAAGTTAAACTTAATAAATATCTTAAGATTAATCATTTCATGACCATAGATTAAGGGTCGACTAATACACGAGTAATAATTTTGTAAGATTAAAATTCAACAATAATGGGAAGGACCAGAAGCAACCCTTAGCTTGAAAAAAGAATTAATGATTTGATGAGCTTAAATCAAGTGTCGACATATAAAAAAGTAAAGTTGGCGACCAGAATCAAGGGTGATCCAGAGGGCTCCCTTTAAAATAGCTACTAAACCGAGGTGTAGGGGAGGGCGCTACTCCTTTCTCGGGATTGCCCCACTCTACCATTGATTTTTACCTTATAATGCTGAATACTAAGCCAGGCGGCATCAAGTACCATTTTTTGAGTCTTTGGTATGACTCGACCTGGGATTGAACCCTGGTTTCCCGGACCATTGGCGAACATTCTACTCATTAAGCCAATGACTTGAAAAATGAATTCCATGAATTAATGATTTGATGAACATAAATCAAGGGTCGACTTATACACGAGTAATATACTTGTAAAGTTGAAATGTAAATATTACAGGAAAAACAAGGGGAAACTCGTTGCATTAAAAATTAATTCCATAATTTGATGATTTCTTGACCTTAGAAGTGAGGCCGACCAATACATGAATATATACGTCATATTCATAAATATATCCCTATTGAAATTAATCACTGGGTACGAATGTACATTTTATCATTTTACTCCTCGCGATTTTTTCACAGCAGCTCTAATAGGTTTTTTTTCCATTGTAGTCTGAGTGACAGTAAATCTCTTCCAGGACTCTTCTCATTATCCTTGCTAAAATTGATACTGCTGTGGTCTAAATCATCATCATCATCATCATCATGTCGCGACACAAGCACGGATATCCCTGACCCTTTCTCGCCACTTTTCCCTATCGTTCATGGCCTCTGGAATGTCTTCCGGGCTACATCCCATATCTTCACACAGCTGCTGTATGTATGTTCTTGCCGGTCGTCCTGCTTTTGCTCGGCCATATGTGGGGGTCCATAGGAGTACATCATATATGAGCTCGTCCCCGCTCCTCCAGCAGTGTCCTGCATGTCTAGTTCGTCTAACTTGGATAGTTTTCGTGATGAGAGGCAGGTGGCCGAATAGTTGGTGCCTTGTGGGGTGTTGCCATCAGGACTTGTTCAATATTGCTCGCAACATTCTTGTGTAATTGCCGTCTAGCTTCTTCTCCAGCCGTTTTGTTAGCGTCCAAGTGGTGCATCCATACTGCAGTATCGACACGGCTGCTGCTTGGAAGAAACTGCGTTTTATTTTATCGGTCAGGTCTGATTTGCATATGACCGATAGTCTATTGATAGCTCTCCATGCCTTCGTAGGCCGCGTGTCGTTTCGATTATTCCTCTAATCTCCAGTTCATTGAGCTTCTTTTCCAGGTTCTTAACGACTGTTCCAAGGGCTCAGAGTAAGATTTTCTCAGAACTGTAAAAGTATTTGATCAGATTTTTACCTTCTTTCACTTCCATTCGGTGGTTTGCTGGCACTGCAAAAAATCCACCACGTGACAATTTCTTTTTTTGTTAGTTTTAAACTGTCAAGTTTTCTGGTCTTCATCGGGCGATCTTTTTGTATCTCGAAGTCCCAGTAGAATTTTGAGTTTCATTTTTAATGAGTTTCTGCTTTGTGCATTTCCCATTTGATATCGGAAATTTTCAGCAAAGTTCTGTCTGATAGTTTTTCACTGGAGTCTAAGTGACTGCAGATCTCCAGAACTCTTCTCTCGGTCGATTTGAGTAGTGCTGTGGTCTTTATGAACTGACTACTGTGATGGTTTATTGTGTTAATTGTTCTATTGTCTAGTTTGGTAGGTCCAGGAGTTTTTCAGTTAGCTAAGTTAGCTAAAAATCTTTGAGTGGAAATATAAGTCAAATCAAAAAATTCAAGCGCATGCACCAGCGACCAGGACAAGGTACACCTGTCATTTCTACACAGGAAGACCAAATGTAAACAAAATTGATTCATATCTTGCCATAAGTTTGATTGAGAAAATGAAAAACATGGGGAAAAATTAGGGACACGTGTGAGATGATGCAATAACTTAGTGAGATGACGTCACTCTAACGATATCCTGAATTTAGATATATAAAAATTAGTGAATTTTGTAAAAGTCGTCAGATGAAGTTCAGTTTGAGGCAGTTGGAGGGGTCGTCGGTTCGGGGTTAGACGTCAGTGCGGATTGTAGGGCCGGGGGTGTCTCTTTGTGTCTCTGACAGATTCTCTCTCTCTCTCTTTCTCTCTCTCTCTCTCTCTCTCTCTCTCTCTCTCTCTTGTGCTACTGTATACAGTCTGAATATTAAACGATTTTGTATCTGGATGAATAAGCGACAATTTCTATAAAATATCAGATATATTATCGTTACGCTAATAGGTTTCAATAAACAACTGTTAATTGTTAACAGAGAGTTTTTCTCGTCTTTGAGTTGCCGGCACCCAACCAACTGGCTCCCAAGAATCGTCAGAAGTTCCGGGTGAATTGCGTCATTCCCCACCTGTGGATCTTTCAAACACAACGTGGGCACGGGGGAGGAACTGATAATCAAACTGCTCGAAAACGCATGTGGTGGTCACGGAACAAAGGCCACAAAGAACCGTTACCAGGATAGTACTCCATTTAGTACTGTGATAAACATTGTGCCATATTTAGGGCCGTTACCAGGATAAGACCAAAGTAAAGGTACTATGACAATTATATTACATTTGGTACCACGAATGTTGTCATGCACTATGGTATTATATTTGGCGCTGGTAATGTTGTCATGCCAACGATATTATTACATTTTAATGGCTTCAGTTCACCAGGCCTCTTTTTCCAAGTTTATGGGACTGTTCCTAGGGCCCCGACAACGCTTCGTACCACTCACTTTCAGGCTCCACAGTTTTCTCATATCTCTAGTATGGTCTAGGTATTTGTTCAGCTTTTCGCCTTCTTTCTCTTTCACTTTGTGATTTGCTTACACAGCAAAATCCATTGACAGATTCTTCTTTAGCATCTTGTCGGCATTTGTGTTGTTGTTGGGCTGTCGTAGATAGATATGAATCTTTTATTATTCACTCGCTACGAGTTTTTCACACTAGCGATAGCTGGTGGTCGATCACTTGGTGACACCAAGACTCTTCAGGCCACCAGGACTCTTCTCAGTATTCTAGCCAATATTAGCAATGTTATGGTCTGGATGGTCTTGATTCGTCCTCTTATTTTCAAATCCCCTATTCTTTTTTTCAAAGCCTTTAGAGACCATTCCTAACTACAATTGGTATTACCGTCACCCTCATGTTCTCAAGCTAGGTCTGAGTATTTGTTTATCTTTCTTTTTTCTTTTATTTTCGCTATGTGGTCAGCCGGAACGGAAAAATCTACTAAATGACAAGTTATTTTTTGTTTTTTTAATTAGAATGTTGTTTGTTTGTTGTTCTTGGGTATTTAGTCTCCTGAATTCTAAAAATATGTGCAAAAGCTCCCACTACTTAAAAAAAAAAAAAAATTGAAAGAGCTTTTGAGTGTATACTTTGGAATCCGTTTTCGTCATCTGAAACCATATCAAGAATGACAATTTCTCCCATTTTCTCCTTATTTTTATTTTATCGTCTCGTATTTTGTCTGACATTTCGTTTCTAACTCCAAATTTAATTAAAAAGAAAAGTTTCGTCCGACAGGAAACTCAAGCCTAAGTGGCTCAACCCGCACTTTTTGGTTTCCTCTCCCTCCTACTCACCCTTCATACCCTCGACATCCGTGTAAAATGTTGTCCCTCTTCCGGTAAGCAGCGACTAATAATATGCAGTTTGTTGACACATTAAATGTCACAGCAATTACGTTGGTGCCTCAAGTTTGTAAACATAGCGAATTCTAGTTTTTGCAGTGTACATTTTATCGCCTTCGAGAGTTGAATAATAGACTAGACGATCCGTGACCTAACTGGGTTCTGTCGTAACATTAGCGGTCAATGATGGTGTTGATGCTTCTATTTGGTAAGTATTGAAGGGTCTTAATTAGTATTTGGTTGGTACCTCTATTATATCAAGAATTCGGATGATAGTAAATCTGTTAAGCGTGAATGCAGACATAGCAAAATTAACATTCATTCGTAAAACCGATCAAAAACACGCTACGATGTGTCGTTTTTGTACTGCAGTCGCACGAACACACAATCTATCTATCTATCTATCTATCTATCTATCTATCTATCTATCTCAGTTCTGTTTCTTTCTTTCTTTCTTTCTATCTATCTATCTATCTATCTATCTATCTCAGTTCTGTTTCTTTCTATCTATCTATCTATCTATCTATCTATCTATCTATCTATCTATCTCAGTTCTGTTTCTATCTATCTATCTATCTATCTATCTATCTCAGTTCTGTTTCTATCTATCTATCTATCTATCTATCTATCTATCTCAGTTCTGTTTCTATCTATCTATCTATCTATCTATCTATCTATCTATCTATCTCAGTTCTGTTTCTATCTATCTATCTATCTATCTATCTATCTATCTCAGTTCTGTTTCTATCTATCTATCTATCTATCTATCTATCTATCTATCTATCTATCTATCTATCTATCTCAGTTCTGTTTCTATCTATCTATCTATCTATCTATCTATCTATCTATCTATCTATCTATCTATCTATCTCAGTTCTGTTTCTATCTATCTATCTATCTATCTATCTATCTATCTATCTATCTATCTATCTATCTCAGTTCTGTTTCTATCTATCAATCTATCTATGTCAGTCACCTCATTATCTATCTATCTATCTATCTATCTATCTATCTATCTATCTGCATCGCTAACATGGATTTCCTTACTCTCTCGACATTTGTTTCAATCATCCATTGCTCCCGGCTGGTCTTTCAGATTGCATCCTGTGTCCGCACAGAGCTGTTGTAGATAACTTCTTGTTGGTCGGCCAATATTGGCACGTCCATGTAAAGGGGTCCATAAAAGAACGCCACTTATGAGATCGTCCTTTCCTCTTTAGCAGTTTCCAGCATGTTTTGCTTGTCTGATTTGATATATATATATATATATATATATATATATGTGTGTGTGTGTGTGTGTGTGTGTGTGTGTGTGTGTGTGTGTGCGTGCGTGTGTGTGTGTGTGGTGCATTTAATAAGTTACCAGACTTTTTTGTACAGGCATTTGAAATTGTCGTACACTCTTGAAAATTCAGTATGTTATGACAGACCAATTTTTATGATTTCAGGTTCAAATGAACAGCTACAGCAGCAATTGGAATACACCCTAATAAAGCCTGATTGTCACAGCTGGTGAATGTCAAAAATGCAATCTGGACGTGAGGAAGAACGATATGTAATAAAATTGTGTTTTAAACTTGGAGAAAATGCCACAGAAACGTATGGAATGCTTCAGACTGCTTTTGGAACATCTTGCATGAATCGAGCATGAGTTTTTGAGTGGCATAAGATATTTAAGGAAGGCAGGGAGTCTGTGAGGGATTATGAGAGGTGTGGGAGGAGTGAGGAAGTCAATAGACCAGAGTTGATTGGCCAAAGGGTTGCTATGTTGAGGTTTTAAGGGAGTTCAGGAAGAGATTCCGTCGGAAGAGGCCAGCACTTTTCAAATCGGGTCAGTGGCATTTCCAACAGGACAATCCACCAGTCCACAATTCCATCGTTGTCACAGACTATTAGACCAAAATGGGCATCAAGACAGTTCCTCAGCCTCTCTATAGTCCATACCTTGCTCTCTGTGACTTTTACTTATTCCCTAAGCTCAGAGGCTGTCGTTATGAGACAATTGAGGAGATGAAAGAGGCCGTGACGAAGGCCATTAACACGCTTACACAAGAGGACTTCCATGGGGCCTTGCAGAAGTTGTTGGAATGGTACAATAAGTGTATTGCAGTCAGAGGAGATTACTTCGAAGGGGTCTAGAGTTTCATGTGTGTACTATCAATAAAAGTGCCCGTACGAAAAAAAGTCTGGAAACTTATTTAATGATCCTCGTATGTTTGTTTGAGTGTATATAATGAGGATTTTAGTAACATACAGTGTAGAGCTGAAGTCTAATGATATTAAAAATTATTTGTCCTTTTATTTTTGGGGGATATATTCTATAATTGAGTCAAAATGAATAAAAGAAAAAAAAACTTCACCATTTTTTCCCACAAAATGGTGACTTTTGCGCCAGTCTGTAGAAGATCTATAAAGACGAAAGAAAAAAATCATCTGGGGTTGCAGTTTCAGAGAAAGAGAGTTATTTTATAGTAATGAATATGATGTACGATCTCTTTCAGCCACTTCTTGCGACAGACATCACTAGATTGAGGGAGGTTCCGTTATCATCTGAAATTTAAGCCTCTTGTTGAGTTGACTCAAAGAACTGAACTTTTTTAAGAACTTGTGTTCTTCACCGGAATGGGAAGAAATTTACACGAAAAAGTGTGATGTCACTCAACGTGGACAACTCCATAGAGATATTTAATAGATTTATGGGGGTCGAGTTCAATCCCGAGTGTGGGCTTTTAGGTGACAAAACAGAATAGAGAAAGATAAAAGAGAGAAAAGTCCACAAGAAAAAGTTAATGAAGAAATACAGACTAGAAATTTAAAGAAAGAAAAAGAAGTTTGAATAACAATGTTCAGAAAAAGAAGTTAAGAAAGAAAGAGAAAAAGGACGGAAAAACCAAAGGAGATAAAAAAAAAAAAGAAGTTACGAGAAGAAAAAAAGGAAATTAATGAAGAAAGAAAAGGAAGTTTTTAAAAAAGATAAGATGGAAGAAAGAAAATGAAAGAAGTGAGGAAGACTAGCAAGCCAAAGAAAAAAAAATAGCTAAAAAAGTCTAAGACAGACGGAAAGTTGCAGATTGAAAAGTAACTGCGAAAAAAAAAAGACCGGGGTTCTGATTTAAGGGTAAACATCAGGAGGAAAGGGCTGAAAATAATGATTGGTTGGTTGTTTTGTTTTACGGCGTATCAACCCTTTTCGGGTTATTTAACGCCGAATTAAATTTCAAACAATTCAGTTTAGTATAAGTATAGTTTTGTTTACAATCAGTTAAATATCAAAACCGTTCTATTTCAAAAATTCAGTTAAGCATAACTTCACAGTTTAATTCTATCTGACTCATAGATAGAACCCTATCAGGTGATACCACTTCGGGTTAGTGGACCTGGAAGCGATGGCAATGAAGGGGTACTCAGCATTTCCGTAACCTCACCATCGGATTGTTTAGCATCATATCAGGACACTCGTTGAGGGAGTCTTATCTCTCTGTAGAGAAGCAGTCGGTGTATTCAACAAGAACGTACAAGAGGATGAAATAAAGATGAGAAGAATTGCTCGAATAAAAGAAACAGTATATCCAGCAAAAGAAACAATGGAATAAAAAAAAAAAAGAATGAGCAACAATGTAGGGAAAAAAACTTCACCAAGATGGTCGTTATTCATTTCTTTTATTCTTTTTCTCTACGACATTACACTTGATGACAATTCGTAGGCGGCACTGGAATCGCCTCTCTCACGAGTTTAACGCCTTTGTAATATGTCGGCTGTCATCACTCAGTGTTGATACCATATGTTTACTTGACTATCATGGAATCCTACTGCCGACGTTCTTGCTTTTCACGTCTCTAAAATATGGCGTCAGTACGAAACGTCTGTCTGCTCTATACCGGACAGATGGCCAGCCATCGTAGGTAAATATCAATGAGATTTTGTGAATATCCGAAACCTTATTCTACTCCAGGCTTTTTGATAAAGAAATTTCGTGAAGTGGATAAAGCAGACGATACTTTACGTCCATCAAATTAAATGACAGGAACTAGAAAGAAATAACAAGGAACTTAGATCAAAGAATCTGGAGTTTCAAGTTTGAAAGTTTTTGGGAAAAAAAACCTACTTTGTACCATTTTTTTTTTCGCAGACTTGGGACTTAGGCTTTCTCGTGGTCATAAATCAGATGGAAAATCATAAGCAGAAAAAAGTCTGCGATATTTTTTTCTCTTTGATTCTGGACGGGGGGAGAAAGATTAGATGTCAGATCGGACTCTTTTTCGTGCCTCAAATCGCCTTCATTATCAACTATAATACTTGGTGGGCGATTATTTTTACGTCTTCCAACGTTTTTTTTTTATTGGTTCTTTAGTACGTAGGTGCGCGCGCAAACACACAAACGGATACGTGAGCACGTACATCCCAATATACAAAAGTTAATTGATCGGCAAGTTGTCCTTGAGCGTGGGGCCTATATATGTAATGGAGATTAAACGAAAGTGTAGGATGGCTATTAAACAAATCTTTCACGGTAATATTTATGCTTCGGTTCAGGAAGGACTGAAGGATTCTAATTTTGTATTTCATAGCTATCTCAGTTGTATTATATGATTTTGTATGATTTTAAAAGTGGTGTTCAGCGCGAATTCTGACCCCAATTAGATTACCAATAATTGAAAATTTTACTGGAAATGGGGTTATGAGAGCATTTCAAGTTTATTACTTGAATACATCATCATCACCATCATGTGGTGCCGCTTGCACGGAAATCCCTGACCTTCTCTCGCCACTTCTCCCTATCATTCATCGCCTCTGGTAGGTCTTCAGGGATACATCCCGTATCCTCACATAGCTGCTGTATGTATGTATGTTCGAGCTGGTCGTCTTGCTTTTGCTCGGCCATATACAGGGGTCCATAGGAGTGCATCACTTATGAGCTCGTCCCTGCTTCTCCAGCAGTGTCCTGCATGTCTGGTTCGTCTAGCTTGGATAGTTTTCGTGATGGGAGGCAGGTGGCCGTATAGTTGGTGCCTTGTCGGGTGTTGCCGCCAGGACTTGTTCAATATTTAACTCGTTATTCTTTTTTGTTCTGGGTTATTATTACACAAGCGCACGAACACCCACCCATGTTATATATATGTATATATATATGTATATATATATAAGCTATGTATATATATATATATATATACACACACATATATATATACGCGGTGTGTGTGTGTGTGTGCATTATTATGAAAAAAGTTCGAAGTAATGAATATAAATGCCCGAGAGAAACATATAAATTCTAAAAACATTCTTATATCTCATCCACAGACAGACTCTTTCGTTTATATATATATGTGTGTGTGTGTGTGTGTATATATATACACGCCAAGAGAAGGCGTAGGCTGCTATCGATAGGTTATTGATCATATGGAAGGCTGATCTATCCGATAAATTAAAACAGAATTTCTCCCTGGTGAGGCTGCGTCAATACTACGGCACGGATGCACCACATGGACGCTAGCAAAAAGCAGAGAGAAAAAGCTTGGTGGGAACAACGCAAAAATACTATGAGCTATATTGAACAAATCTTGGACGGAACATCCCGCAAAACAGCAGCTGTACGGCCACTTACCTCCCATCTCTAAAACTATCCAAGTAAGACGAACCAGACATGCGAGACATTGCTGAAGAAGCAAGGACGAACTCATCAGTGGGGTTCTTCTAGGGACCCCTAAACATGAATGTGCCAGTGTTGGTCGACGAGCAAGAAGTTATTTACATCAGCTCTGTGAGGACACTGAATGTAGTCTGGAAGACCTGCCAGGAGCGATGAATGATTGGGACGGCTGGAGAGAAAGAGATAGAGAGAGTCAGGAAAATCCGTGCTGTCAGCGTGATTTGATGATAATGATGATATATGTTTGTTCGGATTCCGGAAGATCTCGGTTCAATCCCATGTCGCGTCACACCAAAGATTTTTAAAATGGTACGAGATACCGCCTCGCTTAATACTCAGCAATATAAGGTAGGTATCAAGGGTAAAGTGTAGTAATTCAGGGAAAAGAGTAGCGCCATCCCCTATACATCGGTGTAGTAGCTATTGAAAAGGGAGCCTTCTGGCCGCCCTCGACCACGGTCGCCATCTTGCTTGCTTAATACTCATCAAACATTTTTGAAATGATAGTATATATATATATATATATATCCAATAAAATGAAACGTAATTTCTTCCACGGAGTGGTTGTGTCAATTTTACTGTATGGATGCACCAGACGGACGCTGACAAAACGTATTTGGAAAAAAGATAGACTGGAATTGCACAAGAATGCTACGAGCTATATTGAACAAATCCTGGAAGCAAAATCTCACAAAGCAGCAGCTATACAGCCACCGACCTCCCATCACTAAAACCATCCCAATTAGACGGACAAGACATACAGGACACTACTGAAGAAGTAAGAACAAACTCATAAGCGATATTCTTCTATGGACCCCCTGACATGGACGTGCTAGTGTTGGACGACCAACTAGAATCTATTAACAACATCTTTGTATGGACGCAGGATATAGTCTAGAGACCTGCTAGAATAGACGGACGATAGAGACGAATGGCAAGTGAGAGTTAGGGAAATCCGTGCTAGCAGCATGGCATGATAATGATATATATATATATATATAAAAAAGTAAGTAAAGTTGGCGACCATAGTCGAGGGTAACCCGAAGGCTCCCTTTTCGATAGCTACTACACCAATGTGTAGGGGAGGGCGCTACTCCTTTCCTGGATTGCTCTACTTTACCCTTGATCCGTACCTTATAATGCTGAGTGCTAAGCAAGGAGGCATCAAGTACCATTTTTGAGTCTTTGGTATGACTCGACCTGGGATTGAACCCAGGTCTCCCGGGCCATTGGCAAACACTCTATATATATGTTGTATAATTGCGGAAGGATTTTTTTTATATTATCATTTTTCGTTTTATATATCTTATCTTTCGGTTTAGTTAGGCTTAGAACCTTTCGGCTTAGTGCATGGGTAGGTGCAGTCATTAACGCAGGTGTTCACGCGCGTGGGTGGGGTGACAATCACAGATGTCACAATAAAAACCCCAGATAGTAAATGAGACTGGGGATGTGAATGACGTAATGCCCGGAAGCGATGGGCTGGGATTCTTCGTGATTTTGAATAAAAGCAGTGAGTTGAGATTTGAACTTAGAGGAAGCGAGTTGATTTTTCGGACCTGGGCGAGGTTAGTGCAGTTTGTGGACTGCGGGGTGCGCGCGCGTTGGTTGGGTCAGTGAATTGAGAGCTGACGATGGACGAACGGTCAGCATAAAAAAAAATTGTGTCTCTCTCTCCTCGTGTCGAAAAACCTAAACTTGAAGAAGGTAATAAACGTTTCGTACCTGAACCAAGAAAGTCGTCGGTGTTTCGCGTGTTTTTCGGATTTCTATTCATATGGACATTCTATGAACATTATGAACGTTTTATACATCCATATATTTCTATAGTCGTATCATGGCTATGTTAGATATATATAGCTCCGAAATCATGCTTGACCTAAGAATCAACGTTTATTGAAGGCAGCACAATTGTTTTCGTTTCTTGGTGGCTGGGAGTTGCAATGTGTATGAGTTACATATATATAAAGTGAGTGCCGTTGTTTTGTCACTTTAAAGTATATCGTTTTTATGGCGGATATTTCTGAAATTCTCCCAAGAGCAAAATTCTAATCGTTGACGTATGAATGTAAATAGACTTTTCTGAAAGAAACGATTTATTGATTCTTTGTTTTTAGGTTTTACCTTTTTTTTTTCTTTCGAGAAACCCACGACACTTACATATTTGTTTCGTTAAAAATGCATTAGCTTCGATTTTTTTCTATTGTTTTTTTGTTTTTGTATTTCTTTTTTTTTTTTTTTTTTTTTTTCACTTTCGTTTAAATTAACTTCCTCGAAACATTGAAGACTTTTCTTGTCCTTCCACGAAAGGATATTTATATTCAAAAAGAGTTAAATAGTGTTTAGTTGCAGAAGCGGTTGCTTCCGAGGTAAAAGTTAAGATTGCTCATCTCGAATTTCAAGGCATCTAGGCCTTTCTAAATTAAAAGATTGTGCTGCGCCAATCTTTCTCCACCAGATTTACTATCTCTATAACCTTATTAACCAAATTATATATGTTGGTATAAAGTTTATATATATATATATATATATATATATTTACTAATCTAATATTTACCAGCATTCACGGTACCAGAAAAAAAAACGAAAAAAACCCCGCCAGGAACAAGAGATAAAAGTATCTCGAATCACCGCCCGGGGGAAAAAGAAAAAATTATAGGTCAAAAAGAAAGAAAAGGCCAACCTCGTCCGACCCCGTGAAAAAAATCAAGGGATACGCAGTCAGTTGGTCAAAAGAAAACTAAAAACCTTCCGCAAATCCTGCAATGCTACAATTACAAAAGTGCTCAACACAAGTGGAGCCAATTATAAAATTAACTTAAATCGCGAGTCGAAAATCTTCTACTAAAGTTTCTCCTTATTGGATCATCAGGAAGATTTCCGACTCACGATTTAAGTTAATTTTATATATATATATATATTGTCATCCACAGACAGACTGTTTCGTTCTATCAGAACTCTTCAGTGTGGCTTGACACGTAGGACGCTTGAACTTTACGTTAGACTTAGTATTAGACAGCTCAGCCAACAAGCGTACCACGTTGGCTAAGGGATAATGGTCAGAGTGTCCGCTAATGGTCCGGGAGACCTCGGTTCAATCCCACGAGCTCTTTAACCTTGGTATTGGACGAATATACCCAAACATTTTTATCATTTGAAGATAATTATCTTCTATACCAAAAATGGCGTTTTTTTTTTAAATTTTATTTCTAGTGGAAGATAACACAATCAAAATGGATATTATCAAGAATTAATTATTATCAGTCTCTACGTTATTGAAACTAGCCAAACTTAATCGCAAAATCTCTATGAGCAAAAAATAGAATTGCATAAATATATAAGAATTGAACTTGTGTGAGAATTATGAGGGTCACCATTTAAAAAAAAAAAATACCTGTCGGTAGAGCTTAGAATATGCTGGCTGTATCTCCTTGCATCTACACTCTATTTGGTGATGTGACCCCCAGTTTGGGAGATCTGAGGGTAGTTCCGATTAAAGCCTTAACTATGGGTCAAATAGATCTGTTTTTAAATAAATCATATCAGCTAAGGATCCTTGCTATGATTTAACCGTGTACGTGTGCGAGAGAGAAACATTAAAGATGAATGTACGATGTAGACAATGCCCTAACCTTGAAGCACAAAATAATTCTTGACGCGTTGATATACAATTAAAATCCATCAATACAACGCCTTAGAGTTTTCTCATAAAAAGTTGATTTTCATCACAACCAAAGACACCAAGATTTTACGTCGAGTTGAAGATAATCCAATCAAAACAGACATAACGAAGTATTATAAAAATATTATTTAGTATTATCATAATATATTATAACAGTATTATGAAGTATTAGGGAAGTGTTTGGTTTGGTTTTATGGCATATCAACAATTGTAGGTTATTTAATATGGAGCTTTGGTGATTGGAGAGTACCTCTTCATTGTCAGATCCACTCTGGCCCGGATTGTTTTTGGTTTGTCTTGGTTTGATTTTATGGCATTTCAACCATTGTAGGTTATTCAATGTCGAATCAATTTTTATAATTATAAACAGTTCTATTTCAAACAATTCAATCCAGTAGAAGTAAAGTTTTTTGTTTACACGCAGTTAAATGTTAAAACAGTTTTATTTCAAGCAATTCAATTTAGCATAAATACAGTTTAAATTTCAAAACAGTTTTATATCAAATAGCATACGTACGCAGTTTAGGTCTATTTGACCCATAAATAGGACCCTATCAGGTCCTACCACTCCGGACCAGAGTGGACTTGGGAGCGATGGCAAAGTATTATCAAAACTAAACTGTGTACTTATGCTAAATTGAATTGTTTGAAATAGAACTGTTTATATGCATAAAAATGGATTCGCTATTATATAACCAACAATGGTTGATGTCATACAACCAAACGAAACAACGATCCGGATCAGAGTGGATCTGACCATGAAGGGGTAATCAGCATTCACTAAATCTCCATCATTTCAGGAATCTCACATCAGTCTGTTTAATATCATATCCAGGGAGGTGCCCGTGGTGTAATGGTTATCGTCGTAGGAAATGGACACGGCGACACGAGTTCAAATCCTGGACGAGACTGATTGCATTTCACATAGCACTAATACCCTTGGGAAAAGTATGAATCCAATTATTCTCCCTCCAGCTATGGGTAAATAGTAGGGCAGACTAGGTTCTTCAGCCTAGTCTAGGAAAAGGAAAACTCTGAATTCAAACCTGTTAAACTCCACTTAAAAATTGACCTTGTGTCATATCCTGCCCGAGCGGAGGGGTTGGGTAAATAGGATCATATCCAGGGCACTTGTTAAGGGGATCTTACCTCTTTGCAGAGATGAAATCGGTATATTCTACAGCCGACTGGGCTTACTGTGAGATGCTAAGTTCATCTGATAAACCCGAAGTGCTACACATTGGATTTACTTGTATACCATGGAACATTGCTTCTCGGCCTTTTATCTGGGGTGTGCAAAATTGATCAGTTGGTCTCAGGTGGTTGTCCCCCAAGGCTATATCTGCTTTGCAGGGTTGAGTTCATTGGGTAGGGAGCTCAGAAACCAAGCAAAGTGAATGCCGACAGAATCAAGCATTTCTTATGATGGTCGCGTAAGAGTCTCGATTCGTACATGGCTACCCACAATAAAATGACCGTATGTCGGATACTACCAAGTTGGAGGGGGGGTTAAATACCACGACCTCAATATCCGTGCTTTTAGGCCTGTTAGACCTTCCCTCTTAGTTGAATAATTGAATAACCTACAATGGTTGAAATGCCATAAAACCAAACCAAGACAAACCAAAAAACAATCCGGGCCAGAGTGGATCTGACAATAAAGTGATGTAGCATATAGATATGCATAGGAATCCCGAAACACTGACGACTCTCTTTGTTCAGGTACGAAACTTTTATTACCTTCTGGACTTTTAGGTTTTTCGACACGAGGAGAGAGACACACAATTTTTACTATGCTGACAGTTTCTACATCGTTCTTCAGTCAACCCCAACTGAGCTCTCGGCCCAGTGTTAGAATCTCAACTCACTGACCCCACAAACGCGTGCGCATCCCGTAGCCCACACACTGGACTCGCCTCGCCCAGCTTCAAATCTCAACTAGCCTCGTCCAGCGTCAAATCTCAACTAACTGCTTTTTTTCAAATCACCAAGAATCCCAGCCCATCGCTTCCGGGCATGACGTCATTTACTATCTGGGGTTTTTATTATGACATTTGTGATTGTCACATCCTCCTCCCGTGAGCGTGAACTGTACTCAATGTGTGCACCTGCACGTTCTAAGCCTAACCACACTGAATGATAAGATATAACCAATGAAAAATGATAATATAAAAAAAAAATCCTTCCGCAATTATATAACAGGGGTACTCTCCAATCACCAGTTGAGGTTTTTGCTATCCGAACGAAATTTTTATGCACTACCAGGTTTATTGTACTGTGATAAAGTGCGTCTTGATCTTTCGCGCAACAAATGTTTTTGTTCACTGCGTTAGGCCCAGTTCGAACTTGTAAATCAAAAGTTCACGAATAAGTCCGCTTCGCATGTTCTTCACAACTTTCAAACCACACAGGATATGAGGAGAAGCAGAGAGTGTCAGCATACCGACTACCGCGATACTACCCACCATAGTGCGTAACGACCACAACTTGAACTGCTTCGTTCACGTGATATACGCGCCGTAAAATATCACGCCAAAAGATAGCAAAAGTTTGAATTATCCCAGTAAAATTATAAAATCTTCCTCGAAGGTCTTAGTTATGAAGAAATTATCTAGAATATTCGGCTGGTATTCTTCTTCAGAATTAAAAGGTTAGCCTAAATTCCTAAAATTTTAAAAACGAATGCATAATTTATTTTTTCTCTCTATTCAGAATGACAAGACTTAGAGTGTTTTCTAATTATTCTGTTTTGTTCAGACAGACAGCTATATATATATATATATTAAAATATTCATGAGGTGTATTTATATATATGCCTACGTTTTGGTCAATCCAACAATCAGCAGGGCAGTACTTTATTACAATTTCAGATGAAAAAAATATTTTTGAATAAAAACTGCGCTCTTCAATGTTAATGTGTTTTTATTTTGTTCTTAGCTAACATAACATTTTGCGCTCGAAAATTTAAAAAAAAAAGCCTATGATCATTATGGCGTATATTTAGGGTGTCCACATACATAGCATCCGTTTGCAGACACACTGGGACGAGTAGTGGGGGAGGGTTGCAGACCGGCAACCCCTTGAATAAAAAAATTAGACCCCTTTCGCCTCACCGGCGCGAATTGGAACTCGGGGCGGGGATAATTTGAAAACATGGACAGTTGAAAAGAGAAACGTGACGCGAGCGGTTGAGAAGAAAAGGCAGGACCACGTGTAAGAAAATGGACAATAGCGAAGAGGTCTGATAGAACATAATTTTCTATCATGCCCATATCGTATTTTCATGTTAAACATCGCTCCTCAGATGTGTGCTCTCCATTGGCCTAATGAGCAGAATATTCGCCCATGGCTCGGAAGACCAGAGTTAAATCCCAGGTTGAGTCATACCAAAGACTCAAAAAACGGAACTTGATGCAGACTTGCTTAACGCTTAGCTTTATAAGTGTTATGGGGACATATCCTACCATACCCTAAAGATTGACTCGTCCAACCTAAACATACTCGCCGAGCTTAGCTCGCTCAGAGAAGACAACTCGTTTCTTACAAGACATTTGACTAGCGAGAACGGCTAGTACTTCCTTTGTATGACTTCCTTTTACTGCTAATGCAATAACGTTCACCTCTCACCCGTTCTTTGAGTTGTTCTTCCACCGTTCTTATCTGAAGACCACAACAATAAGGTAAGGATCAAGGGTAAAGTGGAGCAATCCAGGGGAAGGAATAGCGTCCTTCCTAATAATTCGGTGTAGTAGCTATTGAAAAGGGAGCTTTTCAGTCACTCTCGACTAAGGTTGCCAACTTTACGTTGTTTCTGTTCAATATGTCCTAAACCTGTTGTTGATAACTTTTTGTTGTTATTACCCGTGAGTGAACCCTTACGAGCCAACCCAGGGGCTTTTCCGTCTATTCGTCCGGGACAAAGAATACAAAACTATCAGGACTATCGTCCGGACAAGATATGAGACGTAACGTCATTGATAAATAAAAAAAAAAACAACGAATTTATTGTCTTATCATTTACTCATTATGAATGAAACTGATATATATAAGGGATATTGTATCTTTGTGATACATACATACATATATATATATATATAATCTCGAACAAAGACACATATACATATAAAAAGTGCTCAATATTAATGATAGCGTATGGAGTCTTTATCTACGCTTTATCGTATAAAATGAAGAACCAAAACCACCCCAACACACACACACACACACACACACACACACACACACACACACACACACACACACAACGACAAAAACATCAAATATCAATGAGGGGTAAAGCAGACTAAGGTAAAACCCACTCTTAGAAAAAGAGAGGCTAACTTCTTTATAAACCCATAACCAACTGAAAATTATTCAAACTGCAAACACGTGTGAGTTCAAGTCTCATTGAGTACCCCATTAACAAGACCTTGTGCCTATATGTTCTCTGACGAAAGCAACAAGCTGGAAACATACACGTATGTAAGAACAAAATAGATGAATTCTAATAGATACAAATCTCTTCGTGGATCTACCTATTTTTAATATATATATATATATATATATATATATATATATATATATATATATATATAAAGAAGAAAAAGTTTCGGTAAAAAATGCTCAAATGCCGGCGAACTGATCAGTATAAAAACTGATGTATTTTTTTATTATTTTAGTATATTCCACAGTAACTATCACGGAAGCAGACTACGCAAATGATTGAATGCTTCTAGCAAATACACCTGCCTCAGCTGAATGTCAGGAACAGGCAGCAAGATGCATTGTTCTCTTCGTGAACCCGGATAAGTTCATGTATTTTATACAAGATAATGCCATTTCAACATTAAATGTCAAGCCTCTAACATTAGAAAACCATTCCCCATATCTCGGTAGCAATATCTCATCTACTGAAAGTGATGTCAACATAAGCATAGAAAAGGCATGAATTGCAGTCAACAGCTTATCGACCATTTGAAAATCTGAGCCCTGATGGAATAAAATGTTGATTCTTCACTGTGTCTGTTTCAGTACTATTGTATAGCTGATCCATTTAGATTTTAACGAAGCGATTGGAGAAAAAGCTACATTGGTTCTACGTGAGAAGGCTGGAAGCTGTTTTGAACCAATCTTAGAAGCAGCACCCCACAAAACAGCATGCATAGGAGCATTTCACAAACCATCGAGGACGAATAAAATTTGCTAGGCTCTGCTAGAAAAGTTGGAACTATCTCATTAGCGTGGTCCTCGCTATTTGATTGTTTAGTGTCCTAATCAAGACGCTCGCTGGGGTGGGTGTCTTACCCCTCTGCAGAGATGCTGTAGGATCCCAGTTACGCTCGACTAAGGTCGCCAACTTTACTTTTTTAGTTGAATGCTAACAGAATTAATGTATTTTACATGTTGTTAAAATCAACGTTGTGTTTAATTTCATTTTACTTGTCATTCCGATACATTGTTTCCATTCAATAAGTCCTAAACCTGTTGTTGATAACTTTTTGTTGTTATTACCCGTGGGTCAACCCTTAAGAGCCAACCCAGGTGTTGGTTGACCAGCAAAGATTCATCTGGTTTGATCAGGCACTGGACGTCGTCTAGAGAACCTACCAAAAGCTATGAATGATAGAGACAGACAGTGAGAAAGTTAAGGGAATCCTTGCTATACGCACGACTTGATGATTTTTTTTCTTTATGACAAACAATTTTAATGCCTTGTAAAGATACAATCATCTGATTGTTTTCTATCAATTCAGAACAAGACGTTTTTCCTGCTTGGTTTGTTTTAGTTCGGTTTTTATATTCATCAATATTGTTACTTGTTATTGACATTGCCTCAAGTACTTTCCATTATAGGGAAGTTATTGACAACGCTCTTCTCCTTGGCTGACTCTCAATTAAGAAAAAAAAAGAGTTGATCCTATTATGAGATCATTGCAAGCAAGCATTTTATAATTTGGCAATTAATTGTTCGTCCGATTTTAGCAGAATTTGAAAAAGGAATGTTAAGATTTTAATGATTTTTAAACCGCTGCTCGAAAGAAAGGAAAAAGTAGATAAAAATAACTTTTAAATGGTTGAAAAGGAAAGAAAATAAAGAAGTGAAAGAGAAAAAGGAGTTGAAAAAAGCAAGAAAAGAAGAAAATGTGAAATACACAAAGGAAAATGAAAAAAAAAAATGAATGAAGTGAAGAAAAAAACAGAGACGAAAAAAACAAACAAAAAAAAAACAAGATGGCGGATGAGACAAAGGTGAAGAGAACCAAAATGGTGGATTGGACAAAAACGGAAAAGAGGGAGAAAACCAAGATGGCGAATAGAACGAAGACAAAGTAGGAATTTTCCAGTTGGCTGAGGCTGTAAAATACACCAATTGCACCTCTTCAGAGGGGTAAGACACCCCCCCAATGAGTGTCCTGGATATGACACTAAACAATCTGATGGTGAAGTTCCAGTAATGTTGCAGCTTTGGGGAATGCAGAGTACCCCTTTATTGCCATCGCTCCCAAGTAAACTCTGGCCCGGAGTGGTAGCACCTGATAAGGGTCCTATCTATGGGTTAAATAGAACTAAACCGTACTTACTTCATATTTTGGCATTTAAACTGCGTATTTATGCTAAAATGAACTGCTCGAAATAGAACTGTTTTGATATATAAACTGTGTACTTATGCTGAACTGAATTATCTTAAATAAAACTGTTTGATTAAAATGAATAGCTTGAAATAGAAATGTTTTTGACAAATAAACCGTACTTAGATTTAAACCGCGTGCTTATGCTAAACTGAATTATTTCAAATAGAACTGTTTTGACATTTAACTGTGTGTAAAGAAAACCTGTACTTATCGTAAACATCAATTAGCTGAATAAGAACTGCTTGACAAAACTGAATAGCTTGAAATAGAAATGTTTTTCACAATTAAACAGTACTTACATTTGAACTGCGTGTTTATGCTAAACTGAATTATTTGAAATAAAGCTATTTTCATGAAAATGGATTTGGCGTTAAATAACCTTCAAAGGTTGATATGCCATAAAACCCAACCGACCAACCAACCAACCAACAAAGTGGGAAGATGAAAAAGTAAAGATGACAAAGGAGACGAAGTGGATGCATGAGAAAAATCGAAGGAGGAAAAACAGCAGCAGCAATAACAATAAAGTAAAAAAAAAAAAAGAGGGACACAAAAAAATATTAAAATGGAAGAAATAAGGAAGAAATAAAAGATTGATAAAAGGGCTGAATGAAGATGAGGAAAGGAAGTGTAAACAAAGGAAAAACAAAATTAAAAAGATAATAAAATACTTGAAAAAGAAGATTTGTGAGAAAAGAAAAAGGAAAAAAGACTTGGGGGAAAGAAAAAGAAAAAGAAAGGAAGAAGATTTGAGAGAGGAGAGAAAGAAAAGAATTGGTCAAAGAGAAAGAAAGGAAGAAGACTTGAGAGAGGAGAGAAAGAAAGGAATTGGTCAAAGAGAAAGAAAGGAAGAAGACTTGAGAGAGGAGAGAAAGAAAAGAATTGGTCATAGAGAAAGAAAGGAAGAAGACTTGAGGGAGAAAAAGAAAAGACTTTGGGGAAAGAAAAAAAGGAAGAAAACTTGAGGGGGAAGAGAGCGAAAGAAAGGAAGAAGATTTGAGAGAGGAGAGAAACAACAGACTTAGAGGAAAGAAAGAAAGGAAGAAGACTTGCGGGAGAAGAGAGAGAAAAGAAAACTTGGGGTGGGGAGATGAAGACTTGAGGGAGAACAGAGAGAAAGAAAGGAAGAAGACTCGAGAGAGGAGAGAAAAAAAGACTTGGGGAAAGAAAGAAGGGAAGAAGACTTGTGGAGAAGAGAGAGAAAGAAAGGAAGAAGACGAGAAAGAGAAAGAAAGAAAGGTAGCAAACTTGAGAGAGGAGAGAAAAGAGAATTAGGGGAAAGAAAGAAAGGAAGAAGACTTGAGAGAGAAAGAAAGGAAGAAGACTTGAGAGAGAAGAAAAAGAAAAGAAGACTTGGGAGAGAGAAAAAGAAAAAGAAAGGAAGAAGACTTGAGAGAGGAGAGAAAGAACAGACTTAGGGGAAAGAAAGAAAGGAAGAAGACTTGAGGGAGAAGAGAAAGAAAAGAAGACTTGGGGAAAGAGAGAGAAAGAAAAGAAGAAGACTTGGTGGAGAAGAGAAAGAAAAGAAGACTTGGGGAAAAGAGAGAGAAAGAAAGGAAGAAGACTTGAGGGGGAAGGGAAATAAGACTTGGGAAAAAGAGATAGAAAGGAAGAAGTCTAGAGGGAGAAAAAGAAAAGAAGACTTGAAAGGGAAGAAAAAGAAGAAAGAGAAAGAAATGAAGAAATAAAGGAGAAAAGAAAGAAAGAAAAAATTAGAAGGAAAAGATAAAGGTAGAAGAGTTTAGGGGAAAGAGAAAGAAAGGAAAAAAACTTGAAGGGGAAGAGAAAGAAAGAAGAATTCAGGAAGAAAAGAAAGAAAGGAAGAAGATTTGAAGGACAAAAGAAAGAAAAGAAAATTGAGTGAGAAGAAAAAGAAAGGAAGAAGAATTGAGAAAGAAGGGAAGGAAGAAGAGAACGAAAAGAAGAAAACTTTAAGAAGAAAGAAAGAATTGCGAGGGAAGAGAAAGAGGGGAAGAAGACTTGAAGGAGCAAAGAAGATGAATTTAGGAAGGAGAGAAAGAAATAAGAACTGAGGGAGAATAGAAAGAAAGGAAGAATTGACAAAGAAGAGAAGGAAAGGAAGACAAATGGCGGGAGAAGAGAAAGAAAAAGAAAAAAAATAGAGGGAAAAGAAAGATGAACTGAGGGAGAAGAGATGAAAATGAAGAAGAATTGAAAGAGAGAGAGGTAAAATAGAAAGAAGGAAGAAGACTTGAGAAAGAAAGAAAGAAAGAAAGAAAGAATTGAGGGAGAAAAGAAAATAGGAAAAATTGAAGTCGAAGAGAAAGATTTTAATGGATATAAAGAAAAAAAAAAGAATGTGTTAGAAAGTGGGTATAGTGACAAAAAAAAAATAAATAAAAGAAGGAAAAATTACCCAGAAAAAAAAAGAAAATTTATTCCAAAAAATGATTCCCTTTTTAGTACTTGTTGTCTGAACTCAAAAGGGATATTTTATAGGTCAATAAAATTTTTTGAAAACAAATATTAGCCTACATCAAAAGAAGTGAACGTGAAGTCTGCACTGGGATAAAAGAATCAAATTCGACAATCATCTTATCGTTGTTGCTTAGACAAGGCTGACTATACCACTTGTAAACTGGCAAGATCCCCCTTCCAAAAAATACTGTCCTCTATATGACCCTACATCTGATGGTGAGGCTTCAGTTCCGAAGATCTGAGAAGTATGAAGTCACCAGTTCATTACCAGCTCCACTCTGACACCGAGCGGTAATACTCGTTACGGTCCCATCGTAAACATTAAACAGATACGTCAGAAAATTATTTGTATTTGATAGGAATATTTTATATTGATATTATGCTCGACTGAGTCACAACTGTCAGGTGCTTAACTTTTCACACGGATAGTTGCTTTACACATAACTCGTATCACGTGATCATTAGGTCAGCGTTTGGTTTAGTTGGGTTTGGTTTTAAGGCAAATCAACCATTGTAGGTCATTTAATGCCAAATCCTCTATATATTAAGTATATGATTTCTAAACACATTTTGTTGATAATATTTTTAAACAAGCCTGAGCTCATTTTTGTCCTACAGTTAAATGGTTTCACATATTTCGGTCTAATACTAATAACTCTACTATTAATCATTTGTTTGCACACAGATATTTTCAAGTGTTGCTATTTAACACAAAAATTCAATTAAACGTCATTCATTTGGTTAATCACAGTTAAATGATAAAACAGTTCTATTTCATATACTTCAGTTCTGCTTAAGTATACACTTCAAATGTCAAACATTTCTTTTGACCTGGGAGCGATGGCAAAGAAGGGGTACTCCAAATTCATTAAATTTCCAGCATTACTGAAGCCTCACCATCACATTTTTAGTGTCATAACAGGACACTCGTTGAAGGGGTCTTACTCTTCTGCAGAGATACAATCGGTGTATTCTGCAACCCCAAGTTATTGGGCCAATTAGGTCAGAAAATTACGTTTATTGTAAATCCAACATTTTTATATTGTTTTCCTCTAACTATATTTATATCCAAAATTGTTACAGGAAGTTATAATTGCTTAGTAAAGATTATTATTAGTTACTTAAAGCCGACTACGCCGATGACATAGCGATACTGGCAAATACACCCAACCAAGCCGAAACACTACTGCATAGTTTGGAACGAGCCACTGCAGGCATTGGCCTCCATGTCAATGCACACAAAACGGAATATATGTGCTATAATCAAACAGGTGACATCTCCACAGGAGACGGAACCTCTCTGAAACTAGTAGACAAATTCACCTACCTAGGAAGCAGCGTCTCATCAACCGAAAATGACATCGACACGTGGCTAACGAAGGCATGGACAGCAAACGATAGACTTTCGATCATATGGAAATCAGACCTGACCAATAAAATAAAACGAAGTTTCTTCCTGGCAGCGATCGTGTCGATACTGCTGTATGGATGCACTAATTGGACGCTAACAAAACGGCTGGAGAAGAAGCTAGACAGCAATTACACAAGATTGCTGCGAGCAATATTGAACAAGTCCTGGAGGCAACACCACACAAGGCACCGACTATACGGCCACCTGCCTCCCATCACGAAAACTATCCAAGTTAGACGAAGCAGACATGCAGGACACTGCTGGAGAAGCAGGGACGAGCTCATAAGTGATGTACTCCAATGGACCCCCACATATGACCGAGCAAAAGCGGGACGACCAGCTCAAACATACATACAGCAACTATGTGAGGATACGGTATGTAGCCCTGAAGACCTGCCATAGGCGATGAACGATAGGGAAAAGGTGGCGAGTGAGGATCAGGGATATCCGTGCTAGCGGCATGAAATGATGATGATGATGATGAAATCCATATGACTGAGGGGGAAAATGATTATTCCATAGAAATAAATACTTGAAACCATATAACTATTCACTCAGTCGGCTTAGGCTGTAGAATACACCGACTGGATCTCTGCAGAGGGGCTAACGTGTGTCCTAGATATGACTCTAAACAATATGATGGTAAGGTTCCAGTAATATTGGAGTTTGGGGGAATGCAGAGTACTCCTTCATTGTCATCATTCCCAGGTCCACTCTAACCCGGAGTAGTAGTATATGAGAGGGCTCTATCTATGGATCAAATAGAACTGCGTACTTATGCAAAACAGAATTGCTTAAAATAGAACTGTTTCGATATTTAAACTGCGTACTTATACTAAACTGAATTGCTTGATATAGAACTGTTTTAACATGTAAACTGCGTATTTATTCTAAACTGAATTGTTTGAAATAGAACTGTTTTTGACATTGAAATTGTACTTACGCTAAACTGAATTGTTCGAAATAGAACTGTTTAGACATCTGTGTGTAAACAAAAACAATACTTATACTAAGGTAAACTGTTTGAATTTGAACCGTTTAACTAAATTGAATAGCTTGGGATAGAAAAGTTTTTGACAATTAAACTGTGTACTTATGCTAAACTATATTATTTGAAATACAGCTGTTCATTTGTATAAAAATTGATTGGGCATTAAATAACCTACAAAGGTTGATATGCCATAAAACCAATACAGACAAACATAATTATTAGTATAAGATAGGAATACTTGAAACCATAAAACTGTGTTCAAATTAGAAATACTTGATATAACTACAAGCAAAAAATTCTTAGACTGGGTAATGAAAACAGAAGCGCTGGACCGAAGCCTAGACGCGCCCGGTCGCTCGAAAATTGCCTCAGGCCCCGTCGGTATTCACCTAAAGAGGAGTGCCTCAGATACCAGGTGATAAATCTAGCCCCTACGAACTGGGTTAGAGCCTGAGAGAACTGCCCCCTTGAGGATCGAGGAAATATCGGTCGCAACCACACGGCGTGAAAGCTAGGCTTCGCCGGCACCCACGTTATGTGGCCTTGATCGAGCAACAAAACACACCCGCAAGTGTTGTTGCTTGTCGATGGTATTTGTCCTCCGTACCACCTACCAGACGAGTATGGCACAAGGCCTTTTGTTACTTGTCGATACTCATGGTATAATAATTCATTGGATTATATACTTGACGAAAGTCATCTATTACGACTATTCCATTCAGAACAACGGGTTGAGATTGGTACTTTTACTATAACAGATTACATAAAATATAAGTATAAACGTACAGTGTACCCTGTTTAGGCATGAAATAATCCTAGAGTAGTTGACATGCCATTAAAATTAATCAGTCTGCTTACTTACCGTACCTGCTGTTACTAAACAGCCAACCTTCAAAGTATTAAATCGGCTTATCGCTGCTTGTGTGATCTGGTAGGAACCAGTGTTTTCAGTGGTGGTGGAAAACACTAAAATTAAACAATTGATAACAAGAGTTGATAGCCGAACAAACCGAATGGTTAATGAGGCATAAAAATGCCTGAATAACCGGTTTTGTATAATATGAGGGCAGCTAATATTACCATTTATATAAAAATGACAGTTGAGCTCGTAGAGTTCTGTTGCCTCTTGTTATATTAAAAGGAAGAACAAATGAGTTGACGAAGATATTGATAGTTTTCAATTTGGAAGTTTTATTAACAGCTTGAGACGAAAGGAACCCTTGTGCAGTAAGTTGCTGGATGAAGAAAACAGTTGTAAATGATAGAGCCGGAATTAAGACGCTGCAGTCAAAGCAGGAGTTGAGATGCTGTCGTCAGGACAGGAATTAAAATGCTGAAGTCAAAGCAGGAGTTGAGAATATGCAATTTGTTTCTCCGAGGATCCGTTGGTTAAGAAGGAAAGATGAATGATGAAAGAATGATTTCCCAGAAACCAATGGTCTATAAATTGTGTGTGCTCTCCTCATTATGCTTGGTGGACTGCTCTGTGCTGAGAGAGGAAAAAGATGGTATGTCCTGCTGCTAGCAAGGGAGGAAGCGAAGAGAGAATGTGTTTTCTCACGTAGACTGGTCTGTCTTGCTACTAGGAAGCGAAGAGAGAGTGGGGGCAAGAATGGTTAGCGCGGCCTTTTGTGTTGCCCGGGGAAGGTGACCCGGACAGAATGGCATCAGTCATTCTCATTGGACGAAGTATATTAATTCGAACACTCCAACGGTCAAAACAATTCCGGCACTAAATATTGATTTGAAATTCTTTCTGTTACAAGAGTAATTTATTTTCCAATACTATGTATGGCAGATTCGAACTAAGAGATAGCACTACAGAATTTAGGGTTTACGTTTTAAATCAGGGCTTATGAAAATGGTCCGCACAGACCCCAGAGGATGGATAAAATTTCAGCTGGATGACTAAAAACAGAGTGGTCTACAAGGAGTGAAATCACTCGCTTGCTTTTATAAATCGTTGGATCATTTAGACTTGTCGCCAGATCCCGGCTATGGATTGAATAGTTAAAATAGTACTTCTATTATCCTTCTACAAGGACGGTTTTGGGATTGAATAATCTACGAAAGTTGATATGCGATAAAACAAAGAAACTAGACCAAATTGCCAGATATATAGCAATGGGTATATTATTATTATTATTATTATTAGGTTTTTGGTTTAAGTTGGTTTTGCGTTGGTTATGTTGGTATTACATTGGTTTCGTTGGTATTACGTTGGTTGATTTGGTATTACGTTGGTAGCGTTGGTATTTCGTTGGTAGCGTTGGTATTTCGTTGGTTGTTATCCCCTCGCTAAATGTTGATGGTAAATAAAGGTGTGAAGAAGAACGAAGACGTCGTTAGGTTCTATATGAAGGTTTTAATGGCAGCATGAAGTAAGGGGTTTACGCTGGTATGCTGCGAGTCTCGTAGGAAGGAAAGAAGGCAAGAAGTTGTTATAGTGTATCATCTAATTTATTTTCGACTAGGAGCCCTTGGTCTAGAAGAATAGACGCAAGGAGTCCATAAACTAGATGGATCTCCTCAAAGTGTCTGCTGCTGCTGTTGCTGCTGCTGCTGCTATTCAATAGCAGACGTTAAGACGTCCGTTCTTATTGAAGATATCTGAGGAAGAGAGAGTTTGAATGGGTGAAAATGTTCGGCGACTCTAATGGTCAAATTAAATTACGCGCCAAACAAAAAATATGTAGCAGAAGGAATTTTTGTATTTTGGTTTGGCGCGTAATTTAATTCGACGCATAATTTCACCCAATCAGGATGACTTTTCCTAACCCGACTGGACCTCCTTTCCGGGCAGCAGAAATTGGGGAAGCTGCCAAACACAGCCTCTTTGGCTAAATAACTCCGTTTATTGCAGATGTCTCACTGGTTGTTCTTCAATAGCAGCAGCAGCAGCATGGACACAATGAGGGAACCTATCTAATTTATGGATCCCTTGCGTCTATTTCTCTTAGACCAAGAGATCCCAGTTGAATATGAATTAGATAAATTCAATACGCCACACACAGGAACAACTTTATTTCACCCACAAAATTGGCTATGTCGATTGCGATGTCTAATTCCGCACTGGCACCTAGCGACAACTTCACCTCTGAGCAACATTTTCTGGAGACATTCCGTTTCTCCCCGAAACAACAAGAAACACAAACTCACAGTGACTCCAAAGTTTATTTTCTCCAACGGCAAATATGACTTTCGCTATATACTGCGAACATACCCCCCTCGCACATCTCAACTCTCATAACTCCATTTCGTCTCTTTACTTCTTTCCTTTCCCACGAGGCTTACAGCACAAACGCAAACTCTATATTCCACGCTATCATTAAAAACTATCATAAAAACATTTCGACATCTTGGAACTTCTCTCTTCTATATACCTAACAACACTTAGCGAGGAAACAACTCAACGTAAACACACACACGCACGTTAAAACCTTTCCTCGCTAAAAATAATAACAATTTTACTACCGCTAAAAATATAAGGTTCTTTCTGCTACAGATATCATTTACCTAGCATAATGCATGAATGGGTGTGGTGGCCATTGGTGATAAGTTGTTCACACATAACCAGTTTAAATGAACGAACAATGTTGAAATAGAAAGTGTAAATTTAGACACATTCCTTAAAGAATAATTTATTGAAATGACTTTCAATTTAGAAACAAAGTCTATATACAGTCTTAAAGTGACTAGATCAACGAAAAAAAATATATCAAAATATCCCAAGTTTCGTGTAACTGCTGAGCCCATTTTATTTGCTTTTCCAAGTTCGTATATAGTGAAATTTGAGTTTAGCCCTGTGCGTTATTTACATGACAAACAGTGAAGCACGTTGAACGGAGAACGAAGTGATTTACGGCTCAAACTCACGAACCTGTAACATAATATTTGTGATCTTTTCAGTGTCTACCGAACCCATTCTTCTCATTTTAAAAATAATTCAAGAATTAAACAGGATTTGATAAGAATAAAACAATATTTAAACAAGAAAGAAAAATAATGAAAAATTAAAACACAATGCTTGAAATTTTAATTCTTATCCATGGTAACAGATTTTTAAAAAGTTATAATTTACAAAAAATTCCAAAGAGATCTGGATCTTCAGTTGTTAAGTCAGTTTCAGAACTGCCTGGTTAATTGGTTGATTGGGTTTTATGGCATATCAACCTTTGTAGGTCATTTAATTCCAAATTTATTTTCATACAAATAATCAGTTCTGTTCAAATAATTCAGTTTAGCATGGTTACACAATTCAACAGTAAAAAACATTTCTATTTCAATCTATTCAGCTAAGTCAAACAGTTCTAATTCAACCAATTCAGTTTTGTATAAGTATAGTTTTGTCTACACACAGTTAAATCTCAAACAGTTCTACTTCAAGCAATTCAGTTTAGCATAAGTATGCAGTTTAGTTCTATTTGACCCATAGATAGGACCCTATCAGGCGCTACCACTCCAGCTCAGAGTGGGCCTGTGAGCAATGGCAATAAAGGGGTACTCTACATTCCTCAAAGCTCCAGCATTACTGGAACCTCACCATCAGATTGTTTAGTGTCAATGTCAGGACACTCATTGATGTCTTACCCCTCTGCAGAGGTGCAGTTGGTGTATTATACAGCCGCAGCCGACTGAGCAAAGTGCTGGTATTTAATTTATAACTTTTCTATGTTTTATTGTCCTGGGCATAACACTTAACTGCATTTGATGGGGAGGCTGCAATCTTGTGTAAAATGATTAATTATATTAATTATTTTATTGATAATTGATATATTAATTATTTTATCATTTAGTTTGGTGAGATTATGGACTGGTTACGAATCTTTGGGTGTATGTGTAGTTCCTCGCAAAGGTCAAACGCCTGGACTGGTGGTGACCAGGTTTAATACCTCACGTCAAAATAATGTTGGGGAAGACTGGATATGGAGAATAAACAAATCAATAATGGCCGACCGGCGTGAGGAAATAAAAGTCAATGACACGTGTTCTAATATGATTTACTGATACAATGATTAAGAGGATATTACATAAGGAAATATAATTTTGGATTCAAGGGGAGTTGAGTTTTGAAAACCAAAGAGACAAGTTGGGTTAGACGTTTGGTCGGGGGAGTGCTCTTTGCAGCTGCAAGTGAGATTCGAAAAAGGTTGATACGCCGTAAAACAATGAAACGCAGTTTCTTCCAGGCAGCGATCGTGTCGATTCTGCAATATGGATGCACTACATGGACGCTAACTAAACGGATGGAGAAAAGGCTTGACGGCAACTACACAAGAATGCTGCGAGCAATATTGAATAGGTCCTGGAGGCAATACCCCCCAAAGCAGCAGCTATACGGCCACCTACCACCCATCACGAAAACTATCCAAATTAGACGAACCAGACATGCAGGACACTGCTGGAGAAATAGGGACGAGCTCATAAGTGATGTACTCCTGTGGACCCCTTCACATAGCCGAGCGAAATCAGGGCGACCAACTCGAAACTACATACAGCAGCTCTGTGAGGATACGGGGTGTAGCCCTGAAAACCCACCGTAAGCGATGAACGATAGGGAGAGGTGACGAGAAAGGGTCAGTGATATCCGTGCCTATGACACGATATGATGATGATGATGATGAATATTTAACTAAACCTTCCGGTACAGATATTATGATTAGTTTTATTAGTTTTGACTAATATTCAATTAATTAATTCTATTTTTTTTATCACAACTAAGTCATGTTGTTATTTCTATAATAGTAAGGAATAGACAATATTAAAGGATAATTTTTTAAGCAGGGTAAAACTGGTTTAGATTCAGTTTTTCTTCTCTCAGTTTAGTTGCTTAAATCAGCCTGTCCTACTATTTATGCATGGCGGGAGAAAAAAAAACTGATTCATGTCTTTCTCAAGGGTATTAATGCAAAGAAAAATGCAAACAGCTTCGTCCAGGGTTTGAACTCGGGTCATCGATTCCTTTTCCTGCGACGATAACTGTTAGGCTAAGAGCACCTCCATGTATAGCGTCAAGTAACTTATAATACAAATGATTTGTACACTGTTATGGTAGCAAGTATTCCTATCTAATAAAAATAATTATCACTGGTTTGATTTGAAGATGGAACCTAAACAGTTGCTATCACTCCAGATCAGGGTGGACCTGGGAATGATGGCCATGCGATTTAATTCTGTACTGTTAATTCGATGTGTATTATTTAGAGCAAAGTGTATATTCTAAAAAATCCTTTTTTATTATTATAGTTGGATTAAAGGGAAATTTAAAGCCTTATTGTTTAAAGAAGTAGCAAATAGATTCGTGTATTTGAGGTGTGTACACTGAAACCATCGCAGTTCAAAAATAAGTATACCTCTCTATCTAACACACACACACACATGGTGGCCTAAGCGGCAGGAGCTGTAGAATACAACGACTTTATCTCTGCAGATGAGTAAGACTCTTTCAACGAGTGTCCTGGATATGACATTAAACAATCTGACAGAGAGTCTTCAGTAATGCTGGAGTTTTGGGAAATACGGAGTACTCCTTCATTGACATCGCTCTTAGATGCACTCTGACCCGGAGTGGTAGCACCTGATAGGGACCGATCTATGGGTCAAATAGGACTAAACTGTGTAATTACACGAAATAGAATTGTTCGAAAATAACTGTTTTTACGTTGAACAGTGCGTTTAAAATGTATCTTTATCCTAAACTTAAATGCTTGAAATAGAACTGTTTTGACATTTAACTGTGTGCAAACAAAAAACTGTACTCATACTAAACTGAATTATTTGAAACTTTATCGAAATGACTTAATTCAGCGTTAAATGACCCAAAAAGTGTTGATACGCCATAAAACAATACGACTAAACAACACCCACACTCCCACACACATGTGTGTGGTTGTGTGTATGCAAATAATTTTTTCATTTAGTGATGTTTGGGTCCTTTCAATACTGTCAAGTTTGGTAATAAATAATACCTAATAATATCCATTTTTATCGTAATAACTTTCACAAGAAATAGTAAAATCTTGGTACTTTGATTTAAAAGAAAATTGTTAAGGTTTGACAGATTGATATTTACGACATATCAAATAGTCTGGGGTTATTTTGTGCCTACATCTTTGCGAATTGCGTATAGTGTATCTTTATATTAACATTTTTATGTAGTTTAATTTTTTTGGCATGCGGCTATGATATCAAGTATTCCTATCTAATACAAATACTTTTCGAATATATCTACTTGATTCATTGATGGGACCCTCACTGGTACTACCACTCCGAGTCAGAGTAGGTTTGAGAGCAATGATAAATAAAGTATACCCTACTCTCCCCAGAACTCCAGATTTGAAGCATCACAACTAAATGCCGTTTAGTGTGTAGAGGTGGAATGTATTTATTTATTTCAGTGGATAGGTGTCCGTATTTTACGGGTATTGCTCTCAATATTATTTCCCAGACAAATACAACACAAAACTTTACAATCGCGTAAAAGAAATGGAATAGGACACAACGAACATTAAACAACAAACAATTTAATATACATAAAACAGAATGTGAAAACAAATAAAAGACATGATGTGTAAATGGCCATTTGGAAAATAAAGTTTGGCAAATTAGAAGAAAATAAATTTGTTTACACGTGTGTGTATGTTTAGATGTTAACAGAGTCTGTAAATAAGTAGTTCTTACTTACATTAAGTTCATATCGTGTCTTATGATTGTGGCGACAGCGTGTCGCATTGATGAAAGAAAGTTTGCGGGGTTTTTCTTTTGAACGGGATTCGCGGTCATCTGTAGTTAGGTCATGAACTTTGGTTGTGGAAGAAAAGGAATTTATCTGACAGTGTATCGGCTACTGGTTTACTGGCTTAGTGCCTTCGTGAATGACTCTCTGACTGTGTGTTATTTGTACCCTAATAGTGGATAAAAGAATCGCCCTAAAATTTTGGCGCGTAGACATTTATTGACCAATCAGATTTGTATTTTACTATTTTATTTTAGAGCCTAAATATTTTCTGTTAGTTGACTTTC
The DNA here is from genome assembly GCA_963585895.1 of Sepioteuthis lessoniana. Lineage (NCBI taxonomy): Eukaryota > Metazoa > Mollusca > Cephalopoda > Myopsida > Loliginidae > Sepioteuthis > Sepioteuthis lessoniana. The sequence continues at coordinate 18,757 of CAUZXS010002952.1, read as the reverse complement.
GATCCTATTTTTCTAGAATATTCTTATTATATGTTTTTAACTGATTGGTTGAAAAATATAAAAATGTAACTTAAATGCTGATGCATTTTTGATCCTAAATTTCTAGAATGTTCTTAAACATGTTTTTATTGCTTATTTTAAGACTAGAAAAATGTGTATCCCATAAATGTCATAGCCAGGACATAGCTTTATGGGAGGAATCTTACCCACCCGCATAAAGTGCAATCAGTGTATTTTAATTCTCTGTCAATATGGCAAGACTATGGTTGAGTGTAATTCTAGTCCCAAGAGTTAATATGCTTAGACTTCCAAATAAAATAAACTCTTATGAATGGCACACGATCTTTGGAAAGATTTCATAAGATATCAGGGGGGGGTGCCCCTTTTATCTTTGTACGAAAAGGATCTATGAACAAAATACCACAGCACTAAGCATTCCTTCAAACAGGAAGCATAACGCCAAACACTAACAGAAGATAGAAAAAAAGTTTTTATATTTGAAAAGGGGCTTTGAATCAGGTAAATGATTACGAAAGAAATTGAATTGAAGACGATTGATTGAGTGGATATTTCTTCCTCTTTCACACTTTCGTTTCATTGATTCGCGTCAATCTCTCTCTCTCTCTCTCTCTCTCTCTCTCTCGCGCGCGCTATGTCTACACAATTTTCTTCCCTTGCTGATATTTGCCAAGCTATTCATATCTATCAGTCGACTCCTGTCTATTACTCGCTATCTACCCGTTTGCCAGTCTCTCGGTTTAATGTTAGTTGCTCAATATCTTTCTGTCTATCTTTCAGGCTGTTCCTGTCTGTCTATCAACTGGATATCTCTATCTATCGATCGATCTATCTATCTCAGTCTTTTAATTATCTATCTATCTATCTATCTATTTGTCATGTTCTTGGAAGGGTATAAAATACGTCTTAAGACAGAAGAATAACGGTTATATATTACAGTAAAACAAGTAATACAATGCCTCGTGTAGTTCTTACTACCAACGGTATTTGTTGCACGTCTCGCCAAACGGGAGAATGTGGCACAAGGCCTTTTTAAGGCGGGTGTGAGCGCGGGACCGTAACCCAGACACACCCGGTATGCCCCAAAATGCCTCAGGCTTCATCGGCATTTCCATAAAAGGGGCTCCTCAGGCGCCAGGCAATAAGCCTAGCCTCTCCGAGGAGGGTTAGAGCCTGGATGGATGGCCCCCTGAGGCTCGAGGAACAGCGTTGCTGCTAACGGTATTTGTCGCACGCCTCACCAAATGGACCCTTGACCATAACAGCACTTCTTTCGCATCTTGGCTTGGGTTGCTCAACCGTGGGTCACTAAGGGCTCGAAGCCCTCAATCTGCAGCTGGTTCTCACTTCGTCTTCATGTCTCCAACAAACTCGAACCGCCCGGGCACCTGGTTATATTATTTTCTAACATCCACCTGCTTCCGCTGTTCTTCCGCTTATTTGCACAGGTGCATCTCTTGATTGACGGCACGGTCGAGGGTCAATATATAACACACAACTCACAGGCATTTCATGCAGAGTATTATTTCATCTTAGGCTTTCTTCCACACACTCTGTTTCCTTCTTTGATTTATTCTTATTTTTCCTCTTTTTTCTTTTTTAAGTTCTTTTTTTTTTAGTCATTTCCACACACTCTCATTGTCTGTCTCTTTCTTCATATCTTATATTTCTTTCTTGGTAATTTTCATTCGTTAGAGTGTTCACCAATGATCCAGGAGACCGGGGTTCAATCCCAAGTCGGGTCATACCAAAGACTTTAAAAATGGTACTTGATACATCCATGCTTCAACCTGGAGGTACCCGTGGTGTAATGGTTATCGTCGTAGGAAATGGACACAACGATGCGAGTTCAAATCCTGGACGGGACTGATTGTATTTCACATAGCACTAATACTCTTGGGAAAGGTATGAATCCAATTATTCTCCCTCCAGCTATGGGAAAATAGTAGGGCAGACTGGTTTCTTCAATTTTGGTGAGGCAACTAGTCTAGGAGAAGGAAAACTCTGAATTCAAACCTGTTAAACTCCGTTTAAAAAATGACCTTGTGTCATATCCTGCCCGAGCGGAGGGGTTGGGTAAATATGGACACCTCCACGCTTAACACTTAGCATTATAAGGTACGTATCAAGGATAAAATGGAGTGATCCATGAGAAGGAAATGCGCCCTCCCATACACCTCGGTGTAGTAGCTATTGAAAAGGGACAACAGTCGCCAACTTTACTTTTTATGTCAATCATTCACACACACGCACGTATTTTGTCTCTTTCTTTCTCTGATTTCTCTATTTCATATTTCTATCTTGCTATTTCTCTGTCTCTGTCAACTCCTGGTAACTTCTTTTTCCCTCACAGAGTCAAAAGAAGAAATAGAACCAATGTACGTATGCGCACTGCCCAGTCTTGTTCGCTGTCAGAGCTTTAACCGTTTCTTGCCGCTTTCTCATTCCATACTTGACCCCATCGAGCGTTAACACAATACAAATCAAGCGTTAATCTGCTGATTGATGAAGAACTCTTTCTTTATCTATCTATCTGTCTGCTGGCCTCGTTTGGTTCTTATCTCTGTTTGTCCATTGGATTATTTCTATCACTGGATCTTTCTGTCTACCCATTATCGTATATTGCACCGCTGGACAAACAACGAAAAACTCGTAGGTATATAAAAATATGATTTATATTTTTATTCTTGATGGTGACAATTGTGTGTAATAGGATATGCAGTAAGAGAGAATTTGCACATATCTTTCTTCTGTGGCACGGACCCTTTTTGGGAAGTAGTGCGGCGGTCGGAGAACACACACGAGGAGCTGACAGGTCTGCTTGAGTGACCAGCGGGTCTCTCTTTTCGCTTGAGCAACCAGTGGATCTCTGCCTTCAGTCCAAAATTACAGACCTTATATACTCTCTCAAGTCCGAAGCGGAAATATGAACATCCTCTTTGCTTCACGTATTTTCTGTTTATGGCTGGTTATCAGAACTTACATACTTCCGTTTCTTTTTCGGTAATTTGTTGATCTTATCTGCAAACGGAAATATCTGTCACTGTATCCATAGGCAATAAATTATATTCGTCACCACCCTCCTTTCCTGTGACCCACTTTATTGATGTTATCTTGCGACCGCATTGAACCTGCTATGTTCATTCACGGCACTCTGTCGCTAGCTAAGCTAGTATATTACACCCATGACAATGGATTATTGTGCATTAATTAGAGAACAGATCTCACAAGCAATTTTTAACTTGGCTTCTCCAAGGCAAAGGGGATGTGAGTTCCATGTGCGTGTTTTTTTTTCTACCTCAATCCTATTTGTACTTCAAAGATATAATCTTTGAGGAACAAGATTAGAACTGAACCTCTGTTTTTAAACTAGCTATATTGATAGTTATTTAGCTAATATATTATGAATATATCTGATTGGTTGGTTGGTTGGTTGGGTTTTATGGCATATCAACCCTTTGTAGGTTATTTAACGCCAAATCCATTTTCATGAATATAGTTACATTTCAAACAATACAGTTTAGCATAAGCACACAATTTAAATTATGTACAGTTTAATTGTCAAAAACATTTCTATTTCAAGCTATTCAGTTTAGTCAAGTAGTTATAATTTAGCTAATTCAGTTTAGTATAAGTACATATTTTGTTTACACACAGTTAAATATCAAAAAAGTTCTATATTAAACAAATCAGTTTAGTGTAAGTACAGTTCCAAAGTCAAAAAACAGTTCCATTTCAAATAATTTAGTTTATCATAAGCACGCAGTAAGTACGGTTTAATTATCAAAAACTTTTCTATTTTAAACTTTTCAGTTTAGTAAAACAATTCAGTTTAGCATAAGTATGCCGTTAGTTCTATTCAACCCAAAGACAGGGTCGTATCAGGTGTTACCACACCAGGCCAGAGTGAACCTGGGAGCAATAGCAATGAAGGGGTGCTTCACATTCCCAAAATCCTCAGCATAACTGTAACCTCACAATCAGATTGTTTAGTGTCATATCCAGGACATTATTGGGGGGTAGTACCCCTCTGCAGAGGTGCAGTCGGTGTATTCAGACTTCCTATCGATAGTATCAACGTTCTAAATGAGCTGCAATAAAAAAAAAAACATCTGAAAATTGAATAAAAGAGAATACAAGTCAAATTTAACGGATGATAATACTTCATTTAATATATACTATGATACCTCGAGATACTGTTGTATATCCACATAATAAATATGCATATATACACATATACATGCAGAATACATATTAACATAACAATAAAGACGAGCGAAGACTTCTTTAAAAAATATACCTCTCACTTTATTGAAAGGGTTGTGTGTGAGAGGGAGTTTGAGACTGAACAAAGAGTGCTACATATTGACCCCCACTCTTATGGCAATAAGCGCTTCTTTCCCGTTTTCCAGGGTTGCTCAACCGGAGGCCCACTCTGTCGGGTGCTGGCTTTCTCTACCGCATCTTGTCACCAATGGATCTAGTCTCCAAACTAACTGACTTCCTGTCTTCACCGAGTTATATAATAGTTCAATCGCCCACTCAGTATCTCCCCATAACTGGCCATCGGAATGTGTCACTTCCACTGTCTTTGGAATGGCATGTTTGATTGTCATCGAGCGGAAATAACTGTCATGCTGTTCACAGGTCACTCTCTTCCGGTGCATCAGTCAGTGACTGTACCGCGGGATTTTACCTTATCCCATATTGTCAGTCAAGCCCGCCTACGCGATTTCTTCCCACAACTGGCCATCGGAACATGTCACTTCCGCTGTCTTTGGAATGGCATGTTTGGCCGTGTCAAAGGTCAATATACAACAATACGAGATTAATTCGTTCCGGAGGGGATTTCGTATATTTAAATTTTCGTATTATGGGACAAGATTTTCCCAATAAATTGCACAATTCGTTCCAACTCCCAAAAGCAGTCGTATAAAGTGTAAATATTATACACACCCGAAGGAATATGTTCGTTAATGATAACAAAGTCATTAACATACTCCTTTCACACAAGCAATTAGCTGATGGCTTTCCACTGCAGTTTGAGTGACAGCAAGTCTCCAGGACTCTTTTCAGTATTCTCGCTGATCTTAGAAAGTTTGTAGTTTGGAAGGTCTCCCCTTGTCTTCTTTTTTCCAAGTCTTCCAATCTCTTTACTATTCCTTTGAAGATTGTTCCAAACTCACCAATTCCAATTAATGTCAAGTTCAAGTTCCATAATTTTTTGCTTTTTTGTAGTACCCAAGCAAGGTCTAGGTACTTATCCCTCTTTTCGTTTTTTATAATGATAATTACTATATTGTTATGGTAATTTACCCACGCACACATGAACTCTCCCAACAATAAATAGCAGTAGGTACAGCTCTTAGGCAGAAATCAATATTCCAGCACACAGCCCTGACAATCGGACCGAACAGTCTCGCTGGTAACCTTCTCATTTGTATTTGTTGTGCAACTGTTCTTTTGTTAATATATTTAATTCATTTCCTCTCTTGTGTCTTAATTTTTGACACCTAACAAGGCCACAACACACTTGAAACAATAACTGACTTCCGCATTGAATAACTCCAAAAAGGTTTGACATGGTGTGTAAGAAAGTTGAAAAGCGAATTTTGTGTAACATGTCTGGCCAAAATAAGAAGCTGATCATGGGATAAAATTAGGCATATATGTTTAAGCAATTTCAAAATTCACGGCCAAATTAGAATTTGATGCATTTTTTTTTTTTGAAAAGAAAATTATTAACAAAAAAATCGATATTGACTTGCTTCTTATCTCATTAAAAAATAAAAACTTTTTCTTACTGAGTAACGGTCATTGTTTAACGAAATCGATATTTTTTTCTGGTAGTCATTGTCTTGAGACAGTAAAATCTGAGTTAAAAATAGAAATACTTTATCTGTGTGTTCGACTTGACCCTCCTTTTCTCCTCACACTCGCAACCGACTCAACCAACAGAAACAAAATTTTGAATGTTCTCGCAGTGTTATTAAATCTCGACAAAGAATAATAGGTTTTCAAGGGTTACAAAAAATCCATCAAATATATCATAGTTACATATATTCATTGAAGTTTTGGTTTTGTGTATTCTTATATAAATTTGTTAAAAATGACTTGACCTTCATGCGAAACTAACGCTAATATCTCAAAGATAACGTCGAAAAAACATATTGTATTTATATCTAAAGCTGCTGGAACAGAGGCATTTAAAAGAATTCTTCTGAAATATTTCGTCCGGC
>CAUZXS010002952.1:2500-10000 GCA_963585895.1 Sepioteuthis lessoniana | reverse complement strand
TTTGAGGGATTATGAGAAGTGTGGGAGGTGTAAGGAGGTCAATACACCAGACTTGATTGGCCAAAAGGTTAGGGTTAGGGTTACTATGTTGAGGTTTTAAGGGAGTTCAGGAAGAGATTCCTTCGGAAGAGGCCAGCACTCTTCAAATCGGGTTAGTGGCATTTCCCCCGGGACAATGCACCAGTCCACAACTCCATCCTTGTCACAGACTATTTGAGCAAGATGGGCATCAAGACAGTTCCTTACACTCCCTATAGTTCAGACCTTGCTCCCTGTGACTTTTGGTTAATCCCTAAGATTAAAGGCTGTCGTTATGAGACAATTGAGGAGATGAAAGAGGCTGTGACGAAGGTCATTGACACGCTCACACAAGAGGACTTCCATGGGACCTTCCAGAAGTTGTTGGAACAGTACAACAAGTGCATTGCAGCCGGAGGAGATAACTTTGAAGGGGACTAGAGTTTCATGTGTGTACTATCAATAAAAGTGCCCATACGAAAAAAAGTCTAGAAACTTTTCGTATGCACCTCGTATTTATAAAATTTTAAGTAAATACTTCGTGGGTAATATTTTTAAACGAGACAGAGCTCATTTCTTTGTACACACTTAAATGGTTTCACGAATTACAATCTAAATCTAATAATTCTATTTAATATTGATAATAACACACTAGACGGAACTTCTCTGAAATTAGTAGACAAATTCACCTACCTAGGAAGTAGCGTCTCATCAACCGAAAAGGACATCAACACACGGCTAACGAAGGCATGGACAGCTATTGATAGGCTATCGATCATATGGAAATCAGACCTGACCGATAAAATAAAACGCAGTTTCTTCCAGGCAGTGGTCGTATCGATACTGCTGTATCGATACGACGCTAACTAAACGGCTAGAGAAGCTAGGCGGCAATTACCTAAGAATACCGCGAGCAATATTGAACAAGTCCTGGCGGCAACACCCCACAAGGCACCAACTATACGGCCACCTGCCTCCCATCACGAAAACTATCCAAGTTAGATGATCCAGACACGCAGAACACTGCTAGAGAAGCAGGGACGAGCTCATAAGTGATGAACTCCTATAGACCCTCACATATGGCCAAGCAAAAGCAGGGCGACCAGCTCGAACATACATTCAGCAGCTATGTGATGATACGGGATGTAGCCCTCAAGACCTGCCAGAGGTGATGAATGATAGCGAGAGAGGGTCTGGGATATTCGTGCTTTCGGCACGATATGATGATGATGATGGAGATTGATAATAATTCCTAGTCCAAGATTGAACAGTTCTATTTGCCCCATCGATAGGACCCTAACAGATACTAACCCCAGGGTCAGAGAGGTCTTGAGAGTAATGATTATGAAGGGGTACTCTACATTCTCCAAACTCCAAGATATATATTAAAAATATGGAATTCAATACATTCTGCCTCTGGTGTAATATAGTTAGCAGCCATTCCACCAACGATGAGCCTGTTGACCTATAAGAAAGGGTCAACCAGTAGAAATCTCGGGGTAAGTGCGAGAAACGGTTACTCCAGAGAAGGAAATTTTTAAAGATCAACTAGTCAGTTCGGTACCGGCAAGAGGATTAGGAACGACTTAACCTTCAGCGAAAACAGTTAAATAATTTTTTTGAATAAAAAAAACTTTAAGTTTCCGTTTTTGAGATTGGCCCGAATCGAGGCCAAAACACACAAGAAAAAAGTGAGTGGTATTTTTCCTTGGCCCACGTGTTTGACCTTTTCCTTTTTTGCGAACTCCTTATCATCTTTCACTCCCTTTCTGTCTGTCTGTCTGTCTTATCTTTGTCCCCGGCAATTTAGGCCGATTCCTTGCAATGCAGCTCTGGCAAGGGTCCAGTGTGTCTTTCCTAAATCCCAGTCAACTTCTATACTTTTCGACTTAATACGTTTTAATCGTACGGCCGAGGAACGTGTCGAGTGATTTGTCATCATTACCTGTGAGGTTTTACGAACACATACATATATTCACAAATATATACACACACACGCACAGATATACATACACACTTATATATAAAGAAAATTGATAACAAGGCAATCCAAGTTGAAGGAGAGATTTATTGAGAAGCAAAGTGGACACAATAGTGTCAGGACTATGAGGAATGACATATTTCTATTAAGTCAAATGACGTAATTTAAACAAACAAACACTGATTCACTAATTGAACGGTCAATTTTTTTTTTTTTTTTGTTATACAAAATTTCCCTAGGTTTTTGTATTTTGCACTTTTAAACATCCATCGTTGATTTAACATCATTAATATCATCCCTCATAGTCCTGATGATGGTTCATTGGAACCGAAACACTATAGTGTCGATTTGCTTCTCAATAAATCTCTCCTATTTCAATTACCTTGTCAGCAATTTTTCTTTATACATTGTCGGATTACACTCTATTATTTACTTCCATACTTATATATATGTATATATACACGTACACATACACACATACACACATATACACAGACATATATACACACTCATACACACACACACACATACATATACGCAGACATATATACACGTACACATACACACACACACACATATATATATATACAGACATATATACACACATACGCACACACACACACATACATATACGCAGACATATATACACGTACACATACACACACACACATATATATATACAGACATATATACACACACATACGCACACACACACATACACACATATATATATATACATATACACAGACATATATACACGTACACATACACACACACACATATATATATACAGACATATATACACACACATACGCACACACACACACATACACACACATATATATATACATATACACAGACATATATATACGTACACATACACACACACACATATATACAGACATATATACACACACATACGCACACACACACACACACATATATATACATATATACAGACATATATACACGTACACATACACACACACACATATATATATATATACGCAGACATAGATACACACACATACACACACACACATATATATATAGACATAGACATAGACATATATACATACACATACACACACACAAACATATGTAAGTCGGTAGTCCCCGTGGCGTAGTGGCTAACGTACTGGACTGTGACACCGTATTAAACGAGTTCGATTTCAATTTGTATAATCGCTTTTAGATAAATACTCTTGGGAAAGGCATGAACCCTCTTATCCCCACAATAATGGGTTAAAATATCACAAGATAAGAAGTGTCTGTGGTGTAATGGTTATTGTCGTAGGAAATGGACCCGATGATATGATTTCGAATCCTGGACGAGGCAATTAACATTTAGCAGCCCTAATACCTTGGAAAAGCTATGAATCCAAATTTTCTGCCTCCATAAATAGGACAAACTGGACTTTTTAACCTTGGTTTGGCAACCAATCTAGAAGAAAAACTCTGAATTAAAACTCTGCTTTAAAAATTGGCCTATTGTCACATCCTGCTCGCCTGGAGGGGTTGGGTAAAGGCATAAAAGTATATAAGATAATCCATTAACCTTCTACCCGATCATCACGTCATGTGACGTTTTCAGTTGCAGAAAATTTTATTCGATTTTTTTACCAAAGAGATAAGTTTCAATCAATTCTAACTATTTAAGATGACATTTCTGTGGAAAAGTTTTTGTTAGAGGAGAAACAGAATTATTTGAGATAACCAAAAACTACCAAGAACTTGACTGTATCTTTATTTTTTCTTTCCCGATGAAATTGCATTTCAAGTTAGACATTTTTTTTTCGATTTTAGAAAAAAATTTAAATAATGAATATGGGGAAACTTAATTGGAAGCCCATGGGCCATCCCTAGACCTATGGAGCTTGGTTTTCATTAAGAGATAGAATTAATACTAGCTTAGAAGTCATATTTAAAAACGTTGCATGTCTTAAAATTAGAAAAATCGCAACAAAATGTTTGAATAACGAGAATTTTTCGAATTTAGGCAGCGTGAAATCAAAAAAGTAGCCGGCTAATTCACTAGTTTTTTTTTTTCTTGGATATCTATGTACAAACAGATATTTCTATTTCTTACTTACATAGTTCTATATCTTTCTTTTGATTGGTTGAAATATTTGGCTGACAGTGAGACTGAGATAGATAGGAATATAATTAGATACATTCATACATAACAGTGAGCAGACTGAAACGGATATGAACACAATAGATACAAATATCATCATCATCATCATGTCGTGCCGCTAGCACGAATATCCCTGACCTTCTCTCGCTACTTCTCCCTATCGTTCATCGCCTCTGGTAGGTCTTCAGAGCTACACCACGCATCCTCACATAGCTGCTGAATGTATGTTCGAGCTGGTCGTCTTGCTTTTGCTCTGCCATATATGGGGGTCCATAGGAGTACATCACTTATGAGCTCGTCCCTGCTTCTCCAGCAGTGTCCTGCATGTTTGGTTCGTCTAACTTGGATAGTTTTTGTGATGGGTGGTAGGTGGCCGTATAATTGGTGCTTTGTGGGGTGTTGCCATCAGGACTTGTTCAATATTGCTCTCAGCATTCTTGCGTAATTACTGTCTTGCTTCTTCTCTTGCCGTTTAGTTAGCATCCAAGTAGTGCATCCACACAGCAGTATCGACACGACCGCTGACTGGAGGAAACTGCGTTTCATTTCATCGGTCAGGTCTGATTTCCTTATGATCGATAGCCTATAGATAGTTGTCCATGCCTTCGTTAGCCGCGTGTCGATGTCCTTTTCGGTTGATGAGACGCTGCTTCCAAGGTAGGTGAATTTGTCTACTAGCTTCAGAGGGGTTCCGTCTAGTGTGGTGATGTCGCCTGTTTGATTATAGCACATATATTCCGTTTTGTGTGCATTGACATGGAAGCCAACTTCTGTGGTGGCTCGTTCCAAACTATGCAGTAGTGTTTCGGCTTGGTTGGGTGTATTTGCCAGCATCGCTATGTCATCGGCGTAGTCGGCGTCGGTAATTGTTTTTGCGGGGTGCCTTCTGCTTCTTTTCTTTGTCAGCTCGAAGCCGTTTTCTCTGATTTTATCAATCGATGTTCTAAGCACGTAATCTAAACAGATGATAAAGAGGTATGGGGCTAGCGTGTCCCCTCGTAGTACTCCTGATGCTATGTCGAAGTATTCTGTCTCCATCTGGTGAGCGTACTTTCACTTTGAGGTATGAACATATCCAGATATATATATAAGATTTGAGATACAACAAAGGAGTCTGTCTGTAGATAACTATATATATGCTTCTCGACTCCCGGGTGTCTTAGATATGACACTAAACTGTCTGATGGTGAGGATCCAGTAATGCTGGAGCTTTGGGGAATGCGGAGTACCCCTTCATTGCCATCGCTCCCAGGTCCACTCTGGCCCGGCGTGGTAGCACCTGATAGGGCCCTATCTATGGGTTAAATAGAACACTGAATTGTTTGATTAAACTGAATAGCTGGAAATGGAAATGTTTTTGACAATTAAACTGTACTTACATTTAAACTGCGTACTTATGCTAAACTGAATTATTTGAAATAGAACTGTTTTTGACATTGAAACTGTATTTACACTAAACTGAATTGTTATATATAACTGCTTGAATAGTTCGAAATAGAAATATTTTTTACTATTAAACTGTACTCATGCTAAACTGAATTGTTTATATAAAAATGGATTAGGTGTTAAATAACCTACAACGGTTGAAATGCCATAAAACCCAACAAACCAACCAACCAACCATCGACTCCCGGGGGTTGAGCACTATCGCTAAGGAATTACAAGTTACCACTTGCGTAATACAAAACTCTTCTAACGAATTGAGCACTCGGTAGCCGTTAAGCGTATATATATACACAAAACAAAATATATACTTATGCGTTAAAATTCCTTTGTTTACGCTGAGTTTGTTCGTAGCTGTGTAATATAATATCCGGCTGGTATAAAGTCAGCCAGGTTTCGATCCTAGCTTCGAGCATCTAACGTATCTAGCCACACTGAAGAGTTGTGATACAACGAAACAGTCCGTCTAAGGATGACTATTTATATATATATATATACGGAGATGGTCGTAGTGTAATGGTTATCATCGTTAGAAATGGACTCGACAACTCGAGTTCAAACCTGAACGAGGCTGTTTACATTTCACATTGCGGTATATACTTTTAAGAAAAATATGAATCCAACAATTCTCCCTTCACCTATGGGCAAATAGTAGGGCAGATTGGCAACCAATCTAGGAGAAGGAAAACCCTAAATTCAAACCTGTTACACTTCGCATAAAAAATTGACCTTGTTTCACATTCAGCGCATTCGAAGGGGTTGGTAAATACATACGTGATTGCATATAATAAGACTGAGATAGATTATGTAACGTAGCCTAACCGACACGGCACCATCTCGAATATCAAAATTCTGTTACAGTTCTCTAATACAAGATGAACCCGTTGTTTCTTTAGAAACGAAGTCTATTTCTGACCGCAACTTCACATGCAGCAGTCGGCCATCGAAACACGAGGTAAAGATATTGTCAAGAAATCTATTTGTGTCATAGAAAGGCTATCAAGTTTATTGGTGACAGACGAAAGAAAACACCGAATGTGCTTTTCTTTGCTCCTAACGGACCCTTCGCCCTAAGGGGCTGTCGCAGTTTCGACCCTTCGCTACCGACTCTGAAATCGGCTGTCCCACTAACTTCGAAAAATCTCCTGCTTCTCTAGTATATTAATCATTCCATCAACTAATGTTATAAGAACACGTGTCTTTAGCTTTTATTTAACTCAAGTCAGGTGACAGAATGTTTACTTTTTAAAATCCGGCCAACAACAACGATTTCAAAACAAATCTCCGATATGTCGTCCAAGGTGATTTCCCAAACAACTAGTCAACTTGATATTCTGCGACACGTGCGCGTGTTATATACCCTTAATGAATGATGAAGGAATAACAACACTTTTCTTTATAAAAATATAACTCTCAACTTTATTTTTCAAAAGGGTCGAAACTTTTGTGAGAGAGAGACAAAAAGACAAAGACACGCGGAGGACTGTAAAAACTTGGATACTACTATACTGACCCATAACCTCTTCTTAGATGCGTTGTGCCATATTCATATTCAGAGTTACACTTAACACTTCTGCTTCTTTAACAGGATTTCCTCAACCCATCGCCAGGTGAGTCCATTGCAGCCATTGAGCGACTCCAAAACTCAATACCGACGACTGAAAACTCGACTAAAGATTAACGACTGACTACAACTACTGTGGGCTGCCTCTCCTTCCTGGGCGGCACCTAGCGGCCGCTCTCCGTGACTGACAATCTTTCCTGGTCACAAGACTGAGACTGACTATTACTCTGTTGGCACCTGTGTATGTATAATTTCACAACGCCTACTAATTTCCAGTTCAACCCACGTGAGCTGCTTACTCCTATGCATCGCTGTCCTCCGGTTTACAAAGGTGCGTCATGCAATCACTTTGTTTAC
>CAUZXS010002951.1:2500-15000 GCA_963585895.1 Sepioteuthis lessoniana | reverse complement strand
AAATCAATAGTAAATTCACCATTATTTTGAATCACCTCTTGCCATTTATCAAGTAGCCTGTTGATTCCTCTTAAGTAAAATTCAGCTGGTTTTAAACTCGGTTTTCCATAAATGTTTTCACCTGATCTTCAGAAAATATGTCTCATTCAGAGCATTTTGTAAAGAAAGAAAAAAAAAATCACTGGAAATCACTTGGTCTAAGGTCCAGTGAATATGGTGGATGGTATAGAACAGACTAGCCTAAATCCAATATTTTTTCTGCATGAATCCTATTGAATGTGACCTTATGTTATTATGGAGAAGCACTTTTTTTTTTTTTTTTTTTTTTCTGTTGACAAGTGTATGGTCTTTTCTTCGATTTTCATGCACATATTGCTGATGATGAGTATAAGTCTGCATTAAGTGTCTGATTGCAGTTTAAAATCTCAAAATGAATAATACTGCAGTGATCCCACCATACACACACCCTAACTTTTCTTCCATGAAGTTTCACCTTTGGTGTAAGTTGCAATGATTCACCCTTGTCAAAATATTGTCACAAAGGCCTATTTTTCATCTCATATAATGATATTCTTGAGAAATGGGTTATTTCTCTACCTTGAAAGACTTGTCATTATGAATATGTAATATTCCTTATTCTTCTCTCTTAGAATATCAGGAAACCAAACACTCAACTTGCTCATTTGTCATATCTTTTTCAAGTGGTGGTAGATTCTGTATTGGGATGTGTTGAGGTCAAGTGCTAATTCTCAAGTACTTTTGCAAGGATTGCATTCTACCAATTCTTTTAAAGTATCTTGATTGTGGTCTGCGTTAATTTCTCAATGACATATTACCTGAATGAAATTTTGAAAACCAGTTTTGATGACACCTTGCCCATAAACACTAAAAATTTTCAAGGTGTTTCTTTAGTGTTTTTGTTATTCTTAAAACCCCACAACATTACATGCTGAATATGCACTTTCATTTCCTCCATTTTAGGGATGTGGGATCATAGATTAAATTACAATGCACACTTTTTCACTAATGAAATAATAATGACTGATACTATTTACCAACCCCTCCGCTCGGGCAGGATATGACACAAGGTCAATTTTTAAGCGGAGTTTAACAGGTTTGAATTCAGAGTTTTCCTTCTCCTAGACTAGTTGCCTAACCAAGGCTGAAGAACCTAGTCTGTCCTAATGACTGATGAAGGCCAGTTGTATTTAAAAAATTGGAAATTAGTTGTCTAAACTTCTGAAACAAAGCTTGATGATTTTTATCATTTAAGGGTTTTCGGACTATTGTCTTCATCTTTATTTCGGCTGATATGTCCTCCAGCCTTCTTCAGGTGTTTGTCGAACTCAGGAACCTTCAAACTACGTCTTTTATTGAATCCACGGAGGTCACCTGTTCTGATTCCATTAGCCATAACTGGGTACAAGTGTTAAGTATTCCTGTATTGTTACTTGCCTGCAGTCAGGATTGAACCTGCAAATGATTCTCTTTTAGAAGCTTAGGGAACCAACACCTATAACCGTTATGCTATGTGTCCTGCTGGACAATTCAGTCAATTTTTGGGACTTATAAACTTAATGTTCTTACTTGACTAGGATTACTACTATTATGTATGATCTTCTTACCTGTGCTCATATTCAGATTTTTTTATTTTTTTATCCATACATGGTAAAGAAAGGAATAGTCCGTAGCTTACAATAGCTTACAACATCAAGCAAAAACCATAAGTAGCTATACTGATGCCTATCAAGAAAAAATGATTAGTCTGAGACATAACCTCCATTGTAACAACCACCCAGAGTACATAACATCAGTTCCAAGAAACCTTGATAAGATAGAGGACAATACCCGAAAACTCACCACGGTATGTCTGCCCTAAGTCAAAGGACTAGCTGAAAGGATCCAAAAGATATGTTGTCCATATGACATCAGGACAATATTTACAAGTGGTTCAACTCTCCGGAGATATCTCTTCCGGGTCAAGCCACCTATGGAATTCGACATGATCAAGAACTGTGTTTACTCCATCCCTTGCAGTTGTGGTAAAATATACAAAGGTGAGACAGGTCGCCCTCTAAAACAAGGCTAAAAGAACATCGGAAGGCAGTAGTACGAGGTGAAATTGAAAAGTCGGGTATAGCGGACCATATATGGAAAGAAAAGGGAAACCATCTGCCCTTATGGGATAAAGTTGAAATAATTGATAGGGCTGAACATTGGGGGGATTAGACGCCTTAAGGAATCAGCACATGTTGGGCTACAATGAGCTGCTGAGTAGACTAAGTATAGAGTTGAATACTATAAGGGAACTGATAATTAAAAAGGGTAGATAGAGAAGGAAAAAAAAATCTGAATATAAGCACAGGTAAAAAGATCTTACATAATAGTAGTAATCCTAGTAAATTAAGATCATTAAGTTTATAAGTCCCAAAAATTGACTCTGAATTGTCCAGCAGGACACACAGCATAACGGTTATAGGCATTGGTTCCTTAAGCTTCTAAAAGAGACAATCATCTGAAGGTTGCAGGTCAATCCTGACTGCTGGCAAGTAACAATACAGGAATACTTAATACTTGTACCCGGTTATGGCTAATGGAATCAGAACAGGCGACCTCCGTGGATTCAATAAAGGACATAGTTTGAAGTTCCGTGAAGATTCCTGAGTTCGACAAACACCTGAAGAAGGCCTGAGGACATATCAGCCAAAACGTTGTGGAAATAACAATAAAGATGAAGACAATAGTCCGAAAACTCTTAATGATAAAAAATTGGAAGTTTGAAATGCCTAGTTAACTTGCTTTTAAAAATGGAAATTATTTATGATTCAGCCTTATAGATATTTATAATAAACCTGAAGTCATTTTTATTTATTATATAACTTAACAGCATGAGAGTCTTGATTCATAGTAATTAGACTCTTTCCTGAAAAAATTATTCTTTAAAAAAAATTGATTTAAAAATCATGAGTAACCTCATGATAAATGTAACTTATTTTACTCAGACTATTTTCTTTTTTTTTTTCTTTTTTTTTTTCTTTTTTTTATTATTCTTACTGTTTGATAGAAGGAATATGTAGAATTTCAGTACTTTCATTCAGATAAGCAATGAAAACAATATACTTAAAAAAAGAAAATTAATTTATGCAAAAGTTAGATTTAAATCATGTCCACCAATCAAATGCGTGTACTGTCTCAATAACAATCTTTCTCACCTGCAACAAATGATTTTACTTGTATATTTGTAATAAGTTGGACTTGAATGATAATCTTGTTTGCTTGTAAGGAGAAAGGAAAAAAATGAAAATAAGATTTCTAATTTTAAAAATCAAAAATCAACTTTTTTATGAATTCTGAAAAATTGTATAAATATGTTTTTTATTATTAAACCAAATTGAATTTATTTTTTTAAATCAAAATTTATGAAATACAAGATGAAAGTTAGTACAATGCAAAAATATATTTATAAAGACAGTCTTTCTATTTCAGAATTTTATATCATTCAGATAGTTTAGACTAAAAGCCTTACAAGGAGAGAAAAAGCATATAGAATAATGAGAAAACTGATTTATCACAATATGTGAAAAAAAAAAGCAAGAAGTGCAGAAATCTATGAAAGATAACCAGGCTAATGAGTAGAGTGTTCGCCAATGGTCTGGGAGACCAGGATTCAATCCCAGGTCGAGTTATACCAAAGACTTAAAAAATGGTATGTGATTCCACCTTGTTTAACGTTCAGCATTATAAGGTGAGGATCAAGGGTAAAGTGGAGTAATCCAAGGAATGGAGTAGCACCCTCCCCTACACCTCAGTGTAGTAGCTATTGAAAAGGTAGCCTTCCGCTCACCCTTGACTAAGGTCTCCAACTTTACTTAATTTAAAAGAAGGTATTGATTTGGCCTAATATTTAAGTCTATTAAATGCAAGAAAGACACAAAGTCCTATGTGACCACTAGTTTAAAAATACCCTACATAGCTGAAAAGACATTTCAAAATGGAAACTATTATAAAAATTCCTGTCTTTTTAAAAAAGCAGTTCTGAATATGTAGTAATGTAAGAAGCTGTATGTTATAAACCAATGATGATTTTGAACAGTTGTAATTATTGGAAATAATTTATTTTATTAATTTTTTGTGGATGTGCATTCTAAAAATCTGAAATAGTCAGCAGCCTGATCAAAACAAAACTTGGTTTAGAAAAATTAAGAATTTACTTAATTAGATTAGTTGGCAGGAAAATGGATGAAAATAAAATGCATGGAGTTGTATAACTTTTGAGTAGATACCAAACTATGAGGTTAACCTTTTCAGGTTGAATGTTATTTATAACATAGCCAGATATTTTGGGCTCAAGGAAACCACATCTGATACTTATGATAAAAGGCTATATATATATTCACAGCTTTTCTTTTAAGGGAGAGTTTTTTATGTTAATGGCCAGGAGCAAAATTCAAATTCTTGGTGTAATGGATATCATCATCATTGGATATGAGCTTGTCACCCCAAGGCTGTTTGCATTTCACACTGGGCATTAGGAAAATTCAGCTATTCTCCTTCCATCTCTGAGTAAAATAGTTGGGTGCACTGCGTTCTTAGGCCTTGGTGTGGCAACCCATCTAGAAGGATAATGGAATTCAAACCTGTTAAAGTCAATTTTTTTAAGTGAAGTTTGTCACATTTTGCTAGTGCAGAGGAGTTGGAAAATACATACTCAAAAGTTCTATAAATATGGATTTTATTGTATAAAGACTTGCAACTCTCACTCATCTGGATGAAAATAAAGATTAGCAAGCATATCCATTGATATCCATTCAGTTTTTATAAATCAACATTTCATTACAAACAACAAATATGAAGTGTGTTCAAAAAGTATAAAGACTGAACTTGTATTTATCAAGACTAATGAACGATAAATGAAACATTAATTTTCTTCAAAATAGTCCCCTTGGTATTCAAAAATGTTTATTTCAACAGGTTTTCCATTGGTCAAAGCATCTCTAAAACTTTTTTTTATATGGTGTGAAGCTGTGGGATCATGTTTCTCTTAATGTCCTTTATATCCCCCAAATATTATCTATTTAGATGAATTTTCACTTTAGGAAACAAAAAGTTGCACAGAGCTGAAGGTCTGGTCAGTATAGAGGGTGTTGCTTTTGCATCATCCTGTGTTTTGACAAAAGCTTTGAGGAAAAAAAAGTATTAAGATTGGTTTCATGATTTTTCCAAATAGACACAAACTCTTCTCGATTTGAATTTATCTTCTAGTATGACCTTGCTCCACTTCACACAGTGAAATCTACAAAAGAATGGTTGAGAGAGAAGAGGATACCTGTTTTTCATTGGTCTCCAAATTACCCAAATGCAAATCCAATAAAAAAAATTTATAGGGAATCCTCAAGAGATTACAAAATTATCCCTCAGATCTTAAAATGAAATGAGTCATTACTGAAGTGTAAACTCCAGTGTCACTAGAAACTTGTGATTTAATCAGCCTCTTACCAGAAGAAAAGAAAGAAATAGGAAATGCAAAAGATGCTACAGCAAAGTATTAAGTGTACTAATATACATCTTCAAAAATATATAAATACTTGATAAAAAAAACAGCCTTTTTTGTCTTTTTGTTACTAGATCTATAACGATCATCAAATTCATTAAAAAAAAAAAAAAAAAATTGAAGTTCACTTGACCAAGACTTCAAATAATTTGAGTCTTGCAGATGTAACTACAACTCTTGGAGAAAAACTTAATCATTAGTGAGTTTAATTCTCACTGAATGCCTTATAAGATGAGTAAATGAATTCAACTACACGGGTTGCCAATAGCAGTCTGTAAATATGAGATTATCTGGGAAGCAAGAATAAATGCAAGCTTTTATTTATTTGTATCCAATCATAGTTGTTATACAACTTTAACTCATGTTTTTACTAGGCATTACATAGTTATGGTACAACTACAGAGACCTAATTTCTTCATTTTCTACTACTACTGATTTAACATTAATAATTTCAACTAGTTTTATCTTGTCTTTCCAATTTTGCTTTTTATTGTACATGGTGCATTCAGTAA
This sequence comes from Sepioteuthis lessoniana, assembly GCA_963585895.1. Classification (NCBI taxonomy): domain Eukaryota; kingdom Metazoa; phylum Mollusca; class Cephalopoda; order Myopsida; family Loliginidae; genus Sepioteuthis; species Sepioteuthis lessoniana. The sequence goes on along the minus strand of CAUZXS010002951.1, from coordinate 8,937 downwards.
GTTCCCAGACTTTTTTGTACAGGCATTTACAATTGCCATAGACTCTTGAAAATGTTATGTTATTGCTATACATCTTATGAGATGACTGACCAATTTTTATGATTTCAGCTTCAAATAAACAGCTACAGCAGCAATTGGAATACACCCTACTAAAGCCTGATTGTCACAGCTGGTGAAATTCAAAAATGCAATCTGGACATAAGGACACTTTAGAAGAATGATATGCAATAAAATTGTGTTTTAAACTTGGAAAAAATGCCACAGAAACGTATGGAATGCTTCAGACTGCTTTTCGACCATCTTGCATGAATCGAGCATCAGTTTTTGAGTGGCATAAGAGATTCAAATAAGGCAGGGAGTCTGTGAGGGATTATGAGAGGTGTGGGAGGAGTAAGGAAGTCAATAGACCAAAATTGATTGGCCAAAGGGTTAGGGTTATTATGTTAAGGTTTTAAGGAAGTTCAGGAAGAGATTCCGTTGGAATAGGCCAGCACTCTTCAAATCGGGTCAGTGGCATTTCTACCAGGACAATGCACCAGTCCACAACTCCATCCTTGTCACAGACTATTTGACCAAGATGGGCATCAAGACAGTTCCTCAGCCTCCCTAGAGTCCAGACCTTGCTTCCTGTGACTTTTGGTTATTCCCTAAGCTCAGAGGCTGTTGTCTGAGACAATTGAGGAGATGAAAGAGGCTGTGACGAATGTCATTGACACGCTCACACAAGGACTTCCACGGGGCCTTCCAGAGTATGTTGGAATGGTACAACAAGTGCATTGCAGCCAGAGGAGATTACTTCAAAGGGGACTAGAGTTTAATGTGTGTACTATCAATAAAAGTGCCCACACGAAAAAAGTCTGGAAACTTATTTAATGATCCTTGTAACTCTCTCTTGAGTCAATAATTCTATATTAGCATGTTTTGGAAACGTGCTTTTTTTTGTTTTTTTAAGTATAATAAAACTGAAATTCAGTTCACTTTTTACAGTTATGTAATTATTATAGTAAGATTTTATTTTGGTTAAATAAAGTCTTATATGAAAAGATTGTTTCTTCAAGAACAGAAAATGATAAAACATTGGAATTCCTCTAAGAAGTGTTCTTGGAGCCTTGTTATTTGTAATGTTTGTTAATGATTTATGAGGGAAAATTAACTCTTACATTTTCCTTTTTGCAGATGACAAAATTCTTCAGAGAAATAATAGATAAAGTTATTACAATAATTCAAAAAGATTTAGTTCAGATATTCTAAGTGAGTGATTTTTTTTAAAGTGGCTTTTAAAATTTTATCCAAACAAATGTGTAAATTTATGACTAACAAATAAATGTGAGGGAACAATGAATTGAAATGTAGATGATGTCAATAATCTGGGTAATATAAGAGAGTCAAACATCCTTTAAATATGAACAAATTATCCTAAATTTTAATTAAAGCAACTCTTCATTTATTTTTGATTATGACCATCTTATGACCTGTATGTAAAATAGATAGATATTGCTACTTTTCTATAATTTAAATTCAAAGTGTAGTTAATACAAAATAAAATTGCTTATCTGTGAAATTATTTATTAAATACCATCCAGCCATGCTGACTGCACAGATTTCAGATGTCATCAGTCCCTGTTACCCATTGCCTTTGGCAGGTCTTCCAAACTGCATACAATGTCTATGCAAAGCTGATGAATTGCTGGTCAACCAGCGACTGCATGTGTTGGAGTTCAAAGGAGAATATCACTTATGAGTTTGTCCCTGCTTCTCCAGCATGTCTTATTCATCTTACTTGGATGGTTTCTGTACAGCTGTTTTAGTGGGTGCTGTATCCAGGATTGGCTCAAAACAGAATTCCTTCTTGTGTAGTTCCAATCTAGCATTTTCTCCCAGCACTACAGGTAGTACAGCCATACAATGGAACTGATATGGCTACATCTTGGAATAGCTTTTATTTTATCAGAGATCAGATTTACATGTGGTCATTATCCTGTCAATAGCTGTTCATGTTTTACCTATGCATATTTTGACATTACTTTCAGTTGATTATATATTGCTTACTGAGCTATGTGAAATGGTCTACTAATTTGAATTTTAAAAAGATTAATGTGGAGACGCCTCTATCTTGTTTAAAACACATGAACTGCTTTATCTGACTTCAAATAGGAGCTAATGCCTCTTGTATACTCCAAGCTATGCAGCAAGGATTCAGCTTGGGCAGGTATGTTTGCAAGAAGTACTAGATCGTCTGTGTTGTCTGCATCTGTAATAGCTTCTGAAGGATATCATCTTGCTTTTTTAATTGATTTTCATAGAACACAATCTAGGCAGATTATAGATTGAAATGGTGCCAATATATCTCCTTGCAACAATATCAAAGAAATCAGGATTACCATCAGTTAAGCAAACCATTGCTTTCATGTTTTTGTAGCGGTAACAATTTCTTTGGGGAAACCACATGCTAGAAGTATTTACTCCATCTTACTTCTCTATGGAATCAAATGCCTCGGAGAAATCTACAAACAAAAGTGTTGCCTTGAGATTTTTTGCATGTACTTTTTGATAAATAATCAAAATCTGAGAATTATGGATCAATTTCTCCAAAAACCTTTCTGTTGTCTTATAGCTATTTACTTTATATAGTTCACTATAACAAACTTTTTATCTTTTGGGATATGAAAGATAGATTTCTACTATGCACACAATTTCCATTTTTATTTAAAGAATTTTTTTACCTTACTAAATCTGACATAATGCAAATGTACTGTCTATGAATTGTGAAAGAAACTCATTTTCAGCTTAGAGTAATTAAATCATTCTTATTTAATCATTATTTTATTTTCAATAAACCAATTAGAAAAATGCATACTTGTACAATGTGTTAATAATACTGAATAACAAAAACTGAACAAGATTACTTTAACAAAATAAATAAAAAATACACTTGCAGTGGCACAAAATAACTTTTAGTGGCATTTACTCATGTAATTAAACTTCATGAATTATATAATTTTACCATTTCATTGATATTTTTCCTATATTTTATTTTAGATATTCTTTAGTGTTTTTACTTTGTACATTATGCATTTTTCTTACTTTTTTTTTATTTTTATTTATTTTTATTTTTTAATAAAAAGTGATGCTATAATAAGTAACATGTCACATGAAACAAAGAATGAGAGTTGTGTATTTGAACACACTCTCAAACTTCTCAAGTTTGGTAATGCTATATTGCTGGTTAGCAGCAGAGAACCAGTATCTAAAATGTCATTTTTTTGTAGGGAGACAAAAAGAGAAGGAAATGAGAGTGGAAAAGGTTTCAATGGTAGAATAAAACTGACAGAGAAAGCAAAGAAAATATCATAAAAAAGAGGAAAAATGAGAGATTATTGTTATTTAAAATTAAATCCTTTTCTAATATTGATATTAAATTTATAAGTATCAATCTTGTCTATTGTGTGTGTGTGTGTGCATATATATATATATACTACAACCTTTGGTACATAGGTAAATGTGATCATATTCAAGTAATTTTTTTTATATTTCATTTCTTTCATTATTTAGTATAAGCAGTCACAAAAGCATTATAAAAAAGATATGTTAACTAAGATTTTATCTCGGAAAAAAATGTAACCTTCACAATGAAAGTGAAAACTTTGCATTTCAAAGTGGTTTCAGATTATCCATCAGTGAATAACCATATCACAACATTATAGAAGATCAGGTACATCTTCATGATAACAATCTTCTTTGATGAAGTGACAGAATGTGTTCTGCTATAATGCATAAATTATACAGGAATAACTTCAGAGAACATCAATAAGACTATGTTAACCTGGTTATCAAATTTTCCAAATATCAATCCTGTTCTACTCTTACAGGATATATTGAACTAACTTCAGCCTGTTAAAGATCTTGCTGTTAACACCTTGGCACCAGATCTCAAGGTCATCTAGAGTTCATTTAAAAGATGTTTTTCTAGCACATGAAGGGCCAGCACCCTATTAGGCTGGTAATTATGTTTTGCTTCATCATATAAGTTCATCCCAGCAGTGAGTCTTTAAATTCCCTGCAGAGTAGGGTTACACTTGGATATGATATACAACTGTATCCAGTGGTCAAACTCCAATTCCCAGCTTCATTCTGTAAGGATTTCATCCATGAGTTTAAAAGATCTTTTTGAAAATTAAGATTAGAATACTTGAAACCATATAGCTGTTACAGCTATAATTGTTTACAAATGATTATTATTAGTTACTTGAAATCATGTAATAGCTTGAAATATTTGAAGTGTACAAACTATTAATATTAGATAGAAATACTTGAAACTATATAACTGCACACTAACTATTGATATCTTTATTATATAGGAATAGTTACTGGAAACCATATAAGTGCTTGAAAAAAGGACAGAATTGGGAAACAAAGGCTGACATGCCATAAAACTAACCAACCTGCCAAGAGCAATTACCTATGAATGCTGACAATGTGATTACAAATGAGCATGGTAAAAAAATGGAATAAAAAATTGCAGTGGAATGTTTAAAATATAAACAGTTATGATTATAATCAAACAATTACCAATGAATAAAATTTCTGTGTTAAATAACCTATAAGGAGTTGATATGCCATAAAATAAAACACACCAAACTATTATATAGGATGTGTATTGTACATTTTTTTACATGAGATGTCTGACACACTGCAAATGAAATCAATTATAAGATACAGCATATTTACATATCCGAAGGTAAAATTTTAAAATACCCAACACTTTCTGAAATGCCATTTATTATGGATTTACTGTAATCACACATCTTCATAAGGCTGTTGTTATTCTAGTAAGGATGATAATATAAGTTTATATTTTTTCTGACATAATTTAGATATAGATCTTTTATATATATATAGTATATATATATATATATATATACACACACACACACTCTTAAAAAAACAACAGTCACATTAAGATAAATTTGTTTTCATCCTGTTAAAAGCATTGATATAAATCAGTGTTCTAGAAAATTAACAGGACTTCTTCAAATCAAACAAGAAATGGATTAAAACCTATTAAAATTCTCTCTCTCTCTCTCTATCTATCTATCTATATATATATATATATATATATATATATATATATATATATATATATATATATATAAGAGAGTGAGACAGAGAGAGGGGGTAAAGAAAATATAACAATCTAGGATCCACACAAAAAAGTTATTTAGGCGTATGAAAAAAATTCTTCCTCTGTTCTATAATAGTCCCCACGAAAATCCCAAATTCTATACACAATGTTTTAACCATTATAGAATGGTAAGTAATAATATTGTCAAAATTATCTTATGTACTGGATTATTTCCTCCTAACGGATGTGAATTGCCTCCCTTCCAATAACTCTTCAGTTCTGTAAATATTTCTTCCGGTCTTTCTGAGAAACCCCAGCGACGAATCGAGATGGTAGGTTATCACACTCTGACATAATCGCTCAATTTGTTCTTTTAATTTTAGATTATTATTTCATCCACGCCTGATATGGTTTATTTAAGCTCAGAATCGTTAATTTCTGCTACTATTTTCATGTTAAACAATGTTTGTTATTTTCATTAAAACTCATATCCTTTTTTTTTTTTTTTTAAGGGTGCTGTACGTACTAAAACAGTGAAGAAAGCTGCGCGTGTGATTATTGAAAAATATTATACACGCATGACTTTAGATTTTCACACAAACAAGAAGATATGCGATGAAATTGCCATTATTCCTAGTAAGACACTTCGAAATAAAATTGCTGGGTAAGTGAATCTTTTTGAGCCATTCAGTTTTCTATCTATCATGTAAATCTTAAGATCGACCACATGGCTCATTTCTCGTGTCAAAAATATTCTACGAGTGTTATCTAGTGATATGCAATTTGAAAATAATATCCACGTATCAAAAATGGTGTTAGATCTTATTACTACGTATATTTGATATACAAAATTTTCTTTCTTATCTATTATATTTTACCCTTGGTTTTCACTTGCATGGTATTTTTCTCCATTTGATTTTAATTCAACTGCATTGTTCCAATTCAAATCATTTAATTATTTTTTATTATAAGTGTTAAGAACTGTCACTTGGATTAATAAAGAAATTGTCTATCCTCCCAGTTTTTGTTCCATTCACTTAATTTAAATTTTTTTTTAACTAAAAATACTCAATTATTTTGGACTACTTGAAATCTAATTGATTTTTTAAAATTTGTATAAAGTTTCTATTTAAAAATATTCGGTTAGAATCAAATACATATTTTGCCCCCTAGCAGAAATTCAAATCTTAGTGTGATATGATTGTAGAAAGATTCTACCAATACTGCTTTCATTTTTTTCCCCTCTGGTTTTGAAATGAAGAAGATATTGATCTTTTCAGGTTTCAAAAGTTTTTCATGTTGCTATATGGTCCAC
>CAUZXS010002950.1:2500-10000 GCA_963585895.1 Sepioteuthis lessoniana | reverse complement strand
TAACTCAGCATTATAAGGTAAGGATCAAGGGTAAAGTAGAGCAATCAAGGGAATAGAGTAGCTATTGAAAAGAGAGCCTTTGGGTCACCCTCGACTAAGGTCGCCAACTTTACTTATTTCTAGTTAGAATCAAAATACTCTTTTAGATATACAGTTGCAATAGTGAGGAGTTTTAAATGCTTTTCCAATCTTAATGCACCAATAATACTTATATGATAATCACACCTACACAGATTTATAACTATTTTTGTTTTCGTTTTGCAGATGTTGTTCCTGAAGGAAAGTTTATGGTCTGACCTGAGCAGATATCCAAATCAACTTAAAAAACGTTCCACCTTTTTTTCTGTCCATTTTTGGCTGGGAATCACTCCTTGAGAAATGTCCATTCTATAAAACGATGACCAATTACACATTAGTCACTTCTCATTGAGAATAATCAGCCAAACGAGTGAACGGGGTCGGGTTAGAGTCCCTATGGGTTCTCTGAGTCGGCCCCTTGGACCCTCTTCTTCAGGGTGCCGCCTCACACGACGGGCACAATGCTATCTCTTTGGCCTCTTCATCAATCTCTTTCTCTTTTGCAATGTCTTTCTGCTTCAGTCATGGCCACGCTGGAAGGATGCTACCCTGGAGTACCCCAATGGTCAGTCTCACTTAATGAGCAGGAGTTCCAATTCAGAAATGACCCAGGATGATGAATATCGGATACTGGTCAGTCGATTCAGGAAATTGATGGAAAACTCTGTGGAGTCTACAAATTTTCCATCTGGCAGGAATGAGGACTCTCTTTCTATTATTAGTGGTGATCGTAACACAAGTTTGCATTTTAGAAGCAGGCGCAGGGAACGTGTTATTGTGGACTGTGCGGAAATCCAAAACATTACAGAAAAACGATATATTGCGTCTGGGTGGACAAAGGCTGTGTATCGAGGTTTCATTCATTCTAAAGAAGTTGCAATGAAAACTGTGGACATTGGAGGTCAGGATGTATCGAACTGTGTCAAGTGGGGACAAACTCTAGCTGAGTGTTATTATCGAGCAGCCCAGAAAATCATCAAAGAAATTGTCCTTCTGCAAGAATTGGAAAATGAAAACTTGGTTAAGGTAAAGAATCTACAAGAATTAAATTCTTTTTCCTTTTTATATTATATATATATATATATATATATATATATATATATATGTATATATATATATATATCTCAATGAAGTGCAATAATTTTAGCTATTGCATTTAACAGCACTGGGGGTTTTTTTGTGGTCCCTAATTTCTATATATAGTTGAGGATAAGTTGTTCTTATAAGTCAGAATTTACATTTTACTTTCCCAATACATTGAATTTATAGAACTCATTTTTGCAACATTTGTTCTTAGCTTTTCTGATTATGTTTCAATCTCAACTTTGAAAGATTATTCTTCCAGTATTAACATACTTTTCTACTTGTTTTTATTTTGTTAGATGGGATTATTTTGTTGAAATTTTTTGACTATTGTCCTTGTCTTTGTTATTTATATATAGTTATTTAGTCTGCAGCATTCTTCTGCTGTTATGTCATGTGGAATTTACTCAAAATCAAAGGTCTCTTATGAAATACAAATGTACCATTTGTAAATGAAGGCCATAATTGTTACTTACCGTGTTGGCAGGGATTAGAATATTCCTAATATATTCTCTGCAGAGGGGTAAGAGCTCTCCAAAAAGGGTATCCTACATTTGACATTAAGCTGTATTTGTTAGTGAGGCTCCACTTCTGGAGTTTAAAGAAGGGAACAATCTTTTTATTGCCATTACTCCCAGGTCAACTCTGACCTGAAGTGGCAAAACTTGTTAGGGTCCAATGTATGTGTCAAATAGAACTGTTTGAAAATCATTAGTATTGCATAGGAATATTTCATACCATATAACTGTGTGCCAATTATTTGTATTTACAGTGCAAATGAATGATTATTAAATATAGATAATTACTTGAAACCTTACAACTGCATGCAAATTATTTGTATTAGAACAACTACACAATATTTAAATATTTAAACAACTACACAATATAAATAGACAATGAATGTAATTCTTTAACCTCTAGACATAAAAAGTTGCCATGTTGTCCAGATCAATTATAATTGTTAAATTGACTTTGGCATAAAATAACCCAACAAGGGTTGATACGCCATAAAAACAACCAACCAGCCAAATAGAAGATAGTTGTCATTATGTCAGCAGCATATATGAATCACCACCTAATAATTTTTACCAAAAAATTTTAAAAGACTTCATTTTTCAAATTAGGTCTTTAAAATTGACCTATGTACGAATATATATGGTAAGTGCCTGACAAAGGCTAGTATTTTTGTGGATGTCTCTGAATAGATTTTGAAAAAACATTTATTGTCTGGAACTCTGAGATGAATTTTATCATTATTCCTTGAAATGTTTATATTGATATTCTTATTAATTCTGTTGCCAAATTTCTACTGATTCAACCTTCCTATGTAAATTAGACAAGATGGCGATAAAATCTGTAAGAATGTTTATTTGAACAACTCTAGAAATAATCCCCTATTCTACAGAGAAATCAAACTTTTTTTATCTGATGTTGTAATTTGAAAAAAAAAAATGAAAAGTTGGATGATTTTTTTTTTTTTTTTTTTTTTTTTTTAAATTTTCATTGCATTTATCCTTGTGCACCGGGGGATTTGATAACTAGAGAGAAGTGTATGTGTTTTATATATATATATATATATATATAATTTATGATCTATTCCAACAATTTGGTGTGGAATTGTTTTAGGTCCTGTTTATTTGAATTTACAATTTCTTAATTTCTCACACACACAATTTATAATTATTTAAATAGTCTTTGGTAATTAAGAATACAAAAATAAAATTTAAATAGAAATTGACACAAGTTTCATAAAACAGGTAAAATTAAACTTTGCATAAACATTTTTATTGTCTTAAAAAGGTCAGAGATCATTTCCAGCAATAAAAAAAATTAAATTTTCTCTTTCAATTCAGAATAAGTTTATATTTCTGTAATTTCTCACTAAACTTATCTTTGTACATTAGATAATAAGTTATACATTCATACATACATACGTACATGCGCGCGCACACACACACTCATACACACACTGTTGATATGAACTTATGTTCTACTGTAGAATTTTCCTTTTGGGTGTTATTTATTTGAATTTACAATTAATCTGTTAATTTTTGCACCCTCATTTTTTTGATCCTGTATTGATAGTTTTAAGAGAAATAATAAAAGATAAAAACAAAAATTGAAAAATGTCGAGTAGGAGAAACGGATAAACAAATTATACATTGATAAACTCAAATACTCTCTCACTCTCACACACACACACACAAACACTCTGTATTATTACTTAAAGAATCTTTGTTAATTAATAATTATCACAAATTTCATGGGGGTGTCTTCATGGTGTAATGGTTAAAGCGATGGACTGCAGAATCGTAGTAAGCGAGTTCGTACTCCAGTCGTGCTATAAAAAGAAAAAAAGGGGGTGTCCTCATGGTGTAATGGTTAAAGCGATGGACTGCGTAATCGTAGTATGCGAGTTCGTACTCCAGTCGTGCTATTACGTTCACTTTCTGGCAAATACCCTTGGGAAAGATATGAACCCCCTTATCCTCCCAGCTATGGGTTAAATAGTACCACTATTGGTTTCAAGTATTCTTATTTAATACTAATAATTACATGGTTTCAACTAGTTATTTCTATTTAATAAGTTTGGCCACAATGATGTTTTCAAGTAACTAATAATAGTAATCCTTAGTAAATTATTATAGCTTCAAGTAATTATTCTTAATTCAAACAAATTTAAGGACATTAAGTATTCTTATTTATAACAGAATCCTCTCCTGAGTGCTCTACACTTATGACTTGTGCCAAGTAAAGCAAAATTTAATAAATCTATCAACCTATTACTAAAACTCTCAAGCTTGTGTAATATATATATATAAACTATAACCCAGTAAAACCAATACAACATAGTGTGATTTTTAATAGAGCAATACATTTAAAATGAATAAAGCAATTTTCTGTCCAATTTCAAAATGAATAATAATATTCTATGGTCTATGCTCATACTAAACATCATTTTTTAATCATACAAATTCTTGTTATAACTATAAAATGCTGAATTTAAACTTTTCACTCCTTCCTAAATAGAAGCCCCAGGATCATCATGGACTGATGTTATAATTTAATGGGTTCATCTAATAACTGATTAAGACCTGACTCGGAAAGTATTGAAGCTTAAGTTTTTGAGGTTGGACTATAATTTCCGCTCTTGTTATTTGGAACAAACTTTTTTTTTTCTTTATCTATCATTTATTGGTAAGGGTGTTGAAAGAAATCAAGAATTCTTGAAAAATCAGGAGCTGTCTGAAACTTGAATTCTTCTAATCTTTGTGGCAAGAATTTCTTTGAGAATTTAAGGGCACCAGTTTATGCCATATGCCATATTGTATGGAATTCCCTCCCCCATCTCATTTCCTGGGCTGGCACCCTCCCCACCAAGAACTACTTAAGATGTCAACTCAACAGGGAACAAGGTTTTGATTTGAACCTTAAATTTTTGTTTTTTCTCTCCTCCCCAAGACCAGCTTGAGTTGTCCTCCTCACTACCCACTGCAGATGTTGTTCACCCTCATCCGCAGGAGCAACAAGCCCTTAAGCACTTAGCAAGAAAAAGGGGTGAGGCAGTTGAGGAGTGAGGTTGGCTTTCATCTAGAACTTTTTTTCTCACCCTTTTTTTTTTTTTTTTTTTCTTTCTGTAATTTGATTTTTGCAATCTGTAATCTCCTTCTCCTCACTCTTTTCTACATGTTATTTTATATTTAAGCTGTTTTTATTTATTTATATTTATTACTTACTTGTATACCTACATGCTTTCTCTTATCTCCACTCCCAACACCACCACCACCACCATATAATCCAAGTCAGTTCTCTTCAGAGAAATATTTATTTCTAATGAGGTTTTTAATGAAATTAATGGAGAAAGACATAATTCATGACTTGTTATAAAAGCCTCCCAGAATTCAAGCAATTGCAGATTTTACAAGTATACAAATGTACTTATCTATAATGCCAAGGCCTCAAATCAAAATGAGTCAATTCATTTTTATGATTGGATTCATACAATCAGATTTGAAACCTATAAGCCAGTATTTGATGTGGGCTATAAACTGAGCTAATGCCCCCTTCCATATTTTGTTAAAGGGTTCAAATAGTTAAGGTTTCTCACTGAATAGCTGATCTTTTGTAATGAAATTAAGTGGTAATGGTTGATTGAACACAGTTTACAAAAAGAACTTTAAAATATTCACTTCACTATGAGAAGTCTTTGATAATTTCAATGAATAATTTTCTTTTATTTATTTCTGTTTGGTTTCTACATTCTCAGGTGCCTCAAATTTTAATTCCAAATGGATTTTGATAATTAGTGCAATTATAGTATGTAACTGACTTCCAAGCAAGCCAGAATGTGGCACAAGGTCATTTTATAGTTGGGAACTTGGCATGAATTAAGACTCCTTCACTACAGATAAAAAAATGCTAGGTTCCGTCAGGATTTGCCTATTGGAGTGGCTCAGATGTCGAGCAATAAACCCAACCCTGCAAAGCAGGTAAGACCAAGTGTTCAATCAACAACTTCCCACCTGCCATGAATGCCAGGTGAGCCTACCTGTTGGCAAGTGAGTTGATTAGTTAAAAGTTAAGATATCAGAAATACTGAGAATTGTCTTGATTAAAAATGTTAACGACAATAAAAACAAAAATGAGTGGAATGATGAAATTCAATGTGTGATATATATATATATATATATATATATATACACACACACACACTCATCAGAATATTCCATGATAAAGAGACAGGCAAACTGAGTAATAAGAAAATTTGTTCTTGTAACATAAGCTTATATTTAGCATTACTCAAAGCCAGTGAGTCATCTTAGCATGACAACCAAAAAGTGATAATTAAGAACTGCTGCAATAAATAAATATATGTTAATACATATGCTATTTAGTTTTGTAAAAAAAAAAAATAATCTTATAGAAATTGTCATATATTCATGGATTTTTTCAGGAATTGTGTGTGTGTGTGTGTGTGTGTGTGTGTGTAATGTTTATAATTGAAGGAAATGGACACAATAAACAGTTCAAATCCTGAATGAGATTCTTTGCATTTTGCATCACCTAATACTGGTTAATAACAAAATTTCACTCTTTTTTTTTTTTTCCCCTCTTAAAACAAATTAATAATCCCCCCACCACCAACACAAAAACGAATTGTCAATCATTTTACTATACAGCTATTAATGTGGACTTGAGTATCTCTAAAACAATTTCTAGAATGTAAGTCTAACCACCAAAGAACCTGAAAAAAAAATTTCAACTAAACAAAACTGTATCAGCAACATTTTATTCATTTAATCTTGGAAAATAAAAATAAGCACATTAACATGATTTTAGATTGTACGATTAAGAAAACAATGAAATAATTGTTTTATTTTATTATTAGAATAATGAAATAATGATAGTTTGTAATTGTCTTTTTTATATAAATTGTTTTACTTGGTAATGATCCACAACTCTTTCATTACCCCTAAAGCAATAATTTTTACCTTTTTTAAATTTCTTCTTTTTATGGCAAAATTTTTTTTTTTTTCCCCTCTTAGATTTTTCCTTGAATATTCAACTTAAATACAAGGGACTAAACTAGGAATTGCCTACGTGTTTGTAACTGTAGGTTCCCATATTATTTATATCTAGAAAAATGAATTAAATATTGAAGGGGAAAAAAAAATCGCAGTTTCTTGGTTTAACATTTATATCTTTTCTTCAGTGGAAATATCTTTTTTTAATGATATATTTAGATTTAGTTCATAAATAAAGAAAACTATGAGGAAATCTAATGAAAATTTTAAGCCCCAACATTTTTAAATGAAAAAAAAAATTTCAATACCGAATTATTTCCTTAATAATATAAAATAAAAATTTATTTTTCATTAGATTATAGTATTGAAAAATCTGTTTTACTGTGTGTGTAAATATATATGTATTATAAAATATATATGTGTACATATGCGGATATGTAGATGTATGTATGAATCATATATATAAATTTTTTTTTTTTTTTTTTAATTTATTTTTTATCATACAACCTGTGAAAGCATGTGCGATATCTTGTCCTCATCAGCCGCCAACCAGGGTGATAGCACAGTTACGGTAGTTCAAGGCGGTACTGCCACTCCTGGCACTACCAAGCAGCTTTTGTCACTAAACAGGGTATTTAAAAGAAATACATATCTATATATACGCCAGATCAACTAAAAGCAGACATTACATTGGACATTCGTTCATCTTCATTTTAGTGCAGTTTGTGATTTAAAAACGCGTTTGCTTTTAGACGTTGATGTCATAGCAACTGTTTCTTGATTTTGCATAATCACATGAGGATGGTGGTTCCGC
>CAUZXS010002949.1:317500-318750 GCA_963585895.1 Sepioteuthis lessoniana | reverse complement strand
ACACACCCCTATATACGTATACACACTGATTTCCATCTTCCTCCCTCCCCCTTCTCTCTCTCATTCTCTCTCTCTCTCTATATATATATATATATATATATATATATATGCATATATATATATATATATATTTTAGCCAATACACACACATACGCACATACATATGTACATTTATTCTAACCTACACACACACACACACACACACACACACACACACACACACACATATATATATATATATATATATATATATATATATATATATATATATGTTCAAATCTCCATACGGAGGCACACATGTAGTTGCGTGTGGGTGTGTGTCTGTGTGATTCTATGGTTCAGAATACCTCTCACTTTATAATCAGTGCTTTTCTGATGACGCAAGACCTATTGCAAAATAAAGCAATCTGATTGTATAGACTGTCAATTTCTTTTTCATTCCATATTAGAGTCAAGTCACATATATATTTGTATAGATGTATACACGGATGAATGGATGGATATGTAGATACATAATTTTTTGATATTTGCTTACCACAACAGAAAATCAGTTTAAACAAGCACACTTTTTGAGATACTTATATATATATATATTTGTATATATACATATATATGTACATATAAAAATACACAAATAAAAATTTTCATATAAATAAATACATGCATATATGATATGCATATATATATATATATATATATATATATATATATATATATATATGTACATATATATATATTATATATATATATATATATGAGAGAGAGAGAGAGAGAGGTACATACCCACACACGCACGCACTCACACACACAGATATACATATATGATTGATATTTTCTGACCACATTGGCTGTGACTATAACAGTAAACCCACATTTTGGAATAAACAGGCATATCTATCTATCTATCTATCTATCTATCTATCTATCTATCTATCTATCTACACACACACACACACACACACATATATATATATATACGTTTATAACACCACAAAAAAGTATCTATATATCCATCAAAACACACACGCACACACAATTATATATATATATATATATATATATATATATATATATGTATATATATATATACACGTGTGTGTTTGTGTGTGTATGCGAGGATGGATAATATAGAAAGATACCTTTTTACGGTGGTTTGTTGCCAAAAGTGTATCATAATAAAAAGTACATATCTGTGATAAACATGCATATATATATATATATATATATATATATATATATATATATATATC
>CAUZXS010002949.1:310000-312500 GCA_963585895.1 Sepioteuthis lessoniana | reverse complement strand
TTAGGATTATTATTCTTATTACGACATTCATTATTATTAAAATCATTTTGAAAAGAAATCATAATCTTCTGTATATTAGCTTTTCAATATAAACTGATAAATCCACATTCACCAAAAATTTTATATGTGTTTTTTTTTTTCGGAAAAGTCTCCATAAAATCCAAGAGAAGCGAAAACTAAATAAAAGCTTTTTTTTCTGTGTGAAGAGACGTTGACCCGTCTCTTCTAAATAAAAACAATAGCAGAACACGCGACAACCTCTTAACTAAATAGAAAGAATAAAAACAAACCAAAGGCCATATTCATACTTTTCTTCATTCTTCACTTAGTCTCAAATTTATACAGGACTACTGTTGTATGAAGGCTAACACAGTTAAATAAAATATATACACTATATATATATATATATATATATATATATATTATATATATATAATTCTGATTGCTATCAAAATTATATATATATATATATATATGTAACCCCTTTGCAAGCGCAGGAGACGACATAAGGTCAATCTTTAAGCAGATTTTCACAGGTTTGAAATCAAAGTTTTTTCTTCTCTTAGGCTGATTGCCATTCACGGTTATAGAGCACGGTCTATCCTACTATTTACTGATAAAGGGTGGGAGAATAATTGGATTCATACATTTCCCAAAGGTGATCTGAAATGCAAACAG
Source organism: Sepioteuthis lessoniana (assembly GCA_963585895.1). NCBI lineage: Eukaryota > Metazoa > Mollusca > Cephalopoda > Myopsida > Loliginidae > Sepioteuthis > Sepioteuthis lessoniana. The sequence continues at coordinate 311,822 of CAUZXS010002949.1, read as the reverse complement.
CCTCCTCCAGTACTTAAACGTGGGTTACCATGTCTCTATTTTCTAAGGTAATAACCGTTACGCCTGGAACGCCTCCACACACACACACACACACACACACACACACACACACACACACATGACATCCATGTGTGTGTGTGTGTGTAATTTTGTCAGGATGTTCCTGATCTAGGAAAGAAAATAAATTCACAATAAATTCTCAATATATATATATATATATATATATATATATATATATATATATATATATATTATTCAGTCCAGTTAAACCGGAGTCGGGAATAATCTCGTCAGGACAATAAAATCATTCAACTATGAACGTATAAATTTTCCTGGTAAAGAGCTCAATGTAACAGAAATCACAGATCAACAATTCCTTTAAGAAAAACAAAAACCGGTCACGTTAGGATTATAAATCTATTTCCATCCTGTTATGGGTATTGATATGAAACAATAACACCAAAAATAACAGGACTTCTTCAGATCCAATGGATAAAATAAATATTTATTTATTTTATCCATTGATTCATATCAATACCCATAACAGAATGGAAATAAATTTATAATCCTAATGTGGCCGGTTTTTGTTTTTCTTAAAAGTATTAAAAAAAACCCATATATATATATATATATATATATATATATATATATATGATTTCGTGAAGATGTTTATTATGGAGTTGTGGCTTTGCTTCTTACTAGATACACCATGCATGTCCTAGGGTGTGTCCTCGTAGTGTAATGGTTAAGGCGATGGACTGCGGATTCGAACTCCAGTCACGCTCTTATGTTTACTTTCCGACAAATACCCTTGGGAAAGGTATGAAGTCCCTTATCCTCAAAGCTATGGGTTAAATAGTATCACTATTGTTTTTCTAAAAGAATGGCTTTTGCATTGAATAACCAACAAATGTTGATATGCTACTAAACAAAGAAACCAGACCATACATGTGCATTTGGAGAAAATGTAAGGAACGTATTCACACTCATACACACACGTACGCAATCGTAATGAAGTATATATATATATATATATATATATATATATATATGTATGTATGTATGTATGTATGTATGTATGTATGTTCTCTCTTTAGAACAACAACGAAAAATGTATTCATTCTTTTGTTTATTTGTCATGTTTGTATATATAGAAATATATTGGTATATATGCATACACACATGCATACATATGTATGTGTGTGTGTGTGCGTGTGTGCTGCGTAGACGTTTCGTGTGCGTGAAAAATAACTTTTGAACGTGTTTCGTTGATGACAGACAATTGATGAATTTTGAAGTTTTCATGCCAGCGAGAAATATACCAGTAATGTGGATATAGAAGGGCTATTTAGATAATTTTTTATTAGTTGTAGTTCCAGTATTATTGTGCATCATCGTTTTTCATAATCTCGAACGCAAGATTTCGTCGAGTTGAGTTAAAGATTCAAAAAATTGTTATGTTTCAGAATGCGGCTTTTTGAATAAACATTTTCTTTAGAAATAAACAATCCTTGTCTTGTCATATTTAATCAAACATTTCTAAAGAATATTTACATAGAAAAACTACAATACACAAATGGGCCTATACACACGCTCTCTCAACATAGATAGATAGATAGATAAGAAAAGCCTGAGATAGATAGATAGATAGATAGATAGATAGATAGATAGATAGATAATGTGATAGATAGATAGATAGATTTGTAGACATGATTGAATTCATTTCTTAGCAGTAATGAAAATAGGCGCCACAACCTTCCATCCATCTATATATCTATCTATCTGTTTTTTAATGGCATATCAAACTTCATGGGTAATTTAA